>WTXI01000081.1:0-149746 GCA_022376515.1 Lactifluus volemus | reverse complement strand
ACTGTGACCTTTGTAGGATAGTTGGCTGGCCCTCTGTACGCATAAATAGGGCCCTGTAGACGAGCTAAAGCCCCAGCTTCAGCTTCGTCTAGAATCGCAGTTCATTGTCTCCTGCTCACACTCGCATCGCATCTTCCTCCTCTCTTCTTGTGAATCCCCTCTTCGTACCTTGATCTAGGTACTTCGCGCCACGATCAGACATCTGTGAACTTGTTCCATTTCCGTGTAACAAGTCCCCAGACGCCTGAACCCTAATACGAACGCGCTGTGAGAAGTAGTCCCCACTTCTCACCCCGCGTCCGCCCTCGAACCTTAGTTCAACCTCACACGAGTGTCCTTGGAAGGCGAGAATCCCTTGCATTCCAATTACACTCGCGCCCGTGTTGCGGTTGAACCTACACATCGTCATTTATCCATCTGCCACCGTCTATCCTCTTTAGGAACGGTAACTCCGACCATCGCGTGCGCCGGCCCGTACTAACCGCCTCACGCGATACGAACCCCCAAGAGTTCGCACAGTCAAGTCTACTCCTTTGGGACCTTGTCTGCGCGTGCTAGAATCGACTATTTGGTGTTGCTAGTCTTGTCCGACTCGCCACAGCAAATAGCCAACCAGAACGAAGCTCACTTCGAGCCACGGTCCCTGCAAACCGTGACAGGGGGGGGCGTGACTCCTGTTGGGACAGGTTATGACACGTGTATAACGCTGGCAATGTGCCACTGTCTCAGAGCTCTGCTTGAGGCATATTCATATACATAAGTCAATCGAACACTAAGCTGTGAATATGTGAGTCACTGAATCATAAACCCGCAAGTTTGGTACGGGTCCCGTGCCTATGGGTACGGGTTGGGTGTGGGTTTGAAAATCGAGACCCTGACCCATACCCATGAGACCCTTACCCACCAACCCCCGGGGTTTACCCTACCCATGTTGCACCCTACATGTGCCTAGGAGAGAGGGTACTGTTACGGTTATGCGGGCCGTCCAGCCCATTTGCTACTGTCTTCCATCTGTTTTTCGACTTGTGTTGTGACCTAGGACCCCTTTCCTTGGCCAGCCCCCTCTGTGCGACTTCTAGGGGCTGTGCATCGCCATTTTGGACGTGTACTTGACTCAGGGATCATGACTCAAATCTTGAGTCAGCGTTCTTGACTCAGATCTTGAGTCAGACGCACTGAGTCAGTTCTTGAGTCATCAGAACTGACTCAGGTCCTTAGTCAATAGGTTTGACTTCGCTACTGTACTGTGACCCTTGTAGGATAGTTGGTTGGCCCTCTGAACGCATAAATAGGGCCCTGCAGACGAGCTAAAGCCCCAGCTTCAGCTTCGTCTAGAATCACAGCAGTTGTACACTTGACACTCAATCTCCCTCTCTTCTTGTGAAACCCCTCTTCGTACCTTGATCTAGGTACTTCATGCCACTATCAGACATCTGTAAATTTGTTCCATTTCTGTGTAACAAGTTTCCAGACGCCTGAACCCTAATACGAATGCGTTGTGAGAAGTAGTCCCCACTTCTCACCCCGCGTCCGCACCCGAACCTTAGTTCAACCTCTCACGAGTGTCCTTGGAAGGCAAGACTCTCTTGCATTCCAATTACACTCGCGCCCGTGTTGCGGTTGAACCTACACATCGTCATTAACCCATCTGCCACCATCTATTCTCTTTAGGAATGGTAACTCCGACCATCGCGTGCGCTGGCCTGTGCTACCCGCCTCATGCAATACAGAACCGAGAGTTTGCACAGTCAAGTCTACTCCTCCCAGGACCTTGCCTGCACGTGCTAGAATCAACTATTTGGTGTTGCTAGTCTTGTCCGACTCACCACAGCAAATAGCCAACCAGAACAAAGCTCACTTCGAGCCACAGTCCCTGTGAACCGTGACATTTCCCTCCCTCCCTCCTTCCTATCAATCGCTCGCTAGCTGTCCACGAGTAGGCTTCTCAAGTCTGATCGTGGACCTCCTTCGCGCTTCCCGTCCCAAGAAGCCTCAGCAACCGTTGCCCTGACAAGCACCACGGCACTATGCACATCGAAGCTACTCTCGTCGATGCCTCTAGATTCTTCGCAAGGGGGGGGAAATGTTTCCTACAATTTCCACTGGAGAAACCACAGCCCCCGGGACTCAAACGCCCCCTTCTCATCGAGCTGCGCCATCGTCGCACCGGTGCCCTTGTTCCCCCTTCAGCATGGGCATGCACGCCATCACGAAACCGTTCCGACAAATGCTCGCTTATGGAGCTCAAGTCTCACTGCTCGCTCCACACGAGCTCGAGCCCAATGCCACTCGCTCGGATCCCACAACGCTTGCCCACACAGCTCGAGCCCGATGCCGCTCGCTCGGATCCCATGACGCTTGCTCACACAGCTCGAGTCCGATGCCGCTTGCTCATAGAGCTCGAGCCTCATGCTGCTCGCTTCCTGACTCGGAGCTTGAGCCTGTCATCCTGTCTCCGTCATCTACTCACACCACACCATCTCAGTTCCAACTCTATCATTATCTTCTTGCCTTTCAGTATCACAGTAGATTGATAGTCATTCATGTTGTAGCTAGTTGTCTCTTAAATATACTAATGTGGTGCCTAAAAGTTTGGTGTGATTAAAAATGTTTTGAAAGCCATTTAGCACTGTTTGAATTGTGATTAAGATGTGCTTAAAGTCACTTAGATGAGTCTTTGATCAAGCAGATTGTGCTTAATTAAGCACCAGGGTGGTGTTAACCTGCTTAATCATTTTGTGCTTAATTTGTGCTTAACATGCTTAATAAGCATGTTAAGCACACATTAAGCAACTAGAAGCGCCGACGGTGTCAGCCTCGACCTTGCTTGAATTTGCATGAAGCAGTGCAGGTCATTCCCTTTTTCCATTCGCTATTTCTGGATCTTGCATTGATTCTCTCTATATGCCTCGTCGCATCCCTAATATCCCCACTCTGCACGGTAATCCGTGCCTCTTCATCGTCTACACCAACGCCACCAATTGGCCAATCCAATGGCACGCTTTTTTTGCTTACCAAAATGATGAAAAGAACAGGTATTTGCCGCACACAAAGGATACCATGGGCGCAACATTATGCATAGGGTCAGAGTTGAACGAGCACGGCCAGCGAGTCTGCGCCTACCTTTCCCCCATTTCTCCAACCTTGAGAATCGCCTCAACATGTTCTTCCTCATGTCACCTTCCGAGATCGGGTACAGTTTGAGAAACGAAAACATGATCGGGTGTAATGGAATACTGGGCTTGAGTGCAAGGTCGAGTACAGTGGATGAAAACGGGAGCAGTGGATGAAAACAAGGTGACGGGTCGCTTGGGAAGGTTCAACAGGACGTTTATGGAAGAGGTCGATTGGATGAGCGAAGCAGAGGGTGTAGCTGTTGCGCCACCCCCAAATACGCAGAAAGGCGGGTCGTAAAAAGTAGTTAGGAAAAAGTATGATGGCGTTATAGTGCTTGCAGGAACTCGACCAATTGCCATTATCTCTAGGCTAAAAATGTAGTGGGCGTGCCGCCTAAACTAACCGCTTCGTTTCCTGTTCTAAAGCTTTTTCACCGGGCGGTGCTGTTTCTACAGTCGCATCACCGACAGGTTCTGAAAATGAAGGGGAATCTGCGTAAACTGTACATCGTGCGAGATGAAAAATACGAACATTCTGGACACCGTTCCGGCGTGCTCGGTAAAACCGTGCCCACGATGGGTGAGAGGGACCAACGGGCGCAAGAGTTAGATCTGTCCAGATCCGACTCGTCCAGTGTTTCCATGTTGCAGCAATGGCGATGTTTCATCGGGCTTGAATAGTGCAACGTTGGGCGCGTATAAGGTCTCAACAAAGCCAACCAAATAAATTGTGTCACAACGCCAAATGAGGCAGTTGGGGACAGGAAACTCTGCGACCGATCATGTCACCTGCGAGGAGCTTTTGCCCCAACTACCATTCCGAGAAGCCACAGGCAAGCAGCAAACAGGGGCGAAGATAAAACGCACACAGAATGGCCGTCTCCCGTGCAGACAGAGAGGATTACGGCGAGGAAAGGCTCACAGTGAAACTGATCCACTAAGGCGTCCATTTTGCACCGCTTTCGCACGGGAAACACCAAGGGGAACATATGAGTCCGAGGAAGTGGTTGTAGCGGAATCGAGGTAGGCGTGTGAATGGGTGGTACATTTGAACGCTGAGGCGGTGGAGGTAGCTGAGGCAGCGACGCAATCGCGGGACACCACAATAGCACCTATCGCAGGCATCAGAAGCTCCGACAAACGCAAGTGCGATGTCAGCGCAATTTTGATGCCAGGGACGGACACCACACGAAGGGACCCCCCTCATTACGGAGGACGAGGGAAGAATCCAGAGACCTATAAGCAACAAAGGTCACATCACCAATGAAGAAAGTAATAGATCTAGAGGGGTAAACGCACATTACCATGCCACTCCAATCCTTTTTTTTTTTCACACAAAAAAGTTCGCCGAATCGAGAATCACGCCACGAATCCTGGCGACGTCCCCACAGAGCCTATCATAATCGCGGACCGTGGCGAACTCTCGCCCTCCGACTCCTCCCTCTCGGAGCAACAGCCCGTGGCGTCCGATGGCGACCCGTACGAAGACTACCCCGAAGACGACACACGAGACACGCAAAACCCAGCCGTCGCGTTCGAGGCTGCGCGCATGCTGCGCGAGCTTGGCACCGCACGCTGGAAGGAGGGCACGCCCTCGCCAAGTGGCAAAAGGCGTTGCGCTACCTCGACGTGCACCCCGTCTTGCCGGACGACGCCTCGCCGGAGCTGGCGGAAGAATTTAATACCCTCCGCACGCCCTTGTTGCTCAACTCGGCTCTCGCAGCGTTCAAGGAACCTGTTGGCACCGCGGGCGCCCGCATCGCGTTCAGCGCGACATCTACCGTGCTCGGTCTACTGAAGCTCAGCGACTCCGATCGCGGTATGTACTGCTTTTTTCTTTTCCTGAAGGTGCACGTTTTGAAGATGCTTACTGTGACCTGTGTGTCACACTTTGCAGCGAAAGCATTGTATCGACAGGGCCTTCCTCAACTCACGCTCAAGGAAGGCGAAGCGGCGGAGGGGGCATTCCTCGAAGCGTTTTCACTAGCAAAGGAAGACAAAGCAATCGCTGCAGAGCTCGAGCATCTCCGACAGCGCAAAAAGTCTCAGCGAGAAAAGGAAAAGGCGGCTTACAAGAATTTTTTTGGCTAGATGGCATAGAGTTTTGTGTCCGGACCTGGACGCCCTAACGCTCTTCCGACGTGTCACAGATTACACCTCTTCAAGAAGATCGTAATGTCGATGTCGATATCCAGGAATTGTGGGACGAGGAGATATGTGCAAGTGAAGGCTAGCGGGTGCGAGAACGCAGGTCCCGAATTTCGCTCCCCGACAATCCCCGATGCATGGGAACGAATCGGAGCGTGTGAATAACATACTCGTTACAAGCATGAACAAATGTTTTCTATGTCGCGGGACGTACAGATTAAGTAGGTGAACGAGCAGAAAAAGGGACGGAAGACCAGAAAAAGCAGGACGGATGGCCAATATAGGGAAAAAGACCACGTGAAGAGGATTACTAACCGGATTAGTAAGAAGGTGACTTTCGACTCCTACAGAATACCTTGCAAGCAAGGTAACATGGACAATTGCTGATGAAGTGAGGAACAGCTACGATACTCAATTCCAGTATTTTGGTTCTAACGAAGTCCCCCTCCTCTCCCCCCGGACGACAACCAAACAACACCACGTGATTTCCATTTTTGGTGACGGGAACAACTCGACTTAGCCGAGTTTTCTGCTGCGACTTCGACTTAGCCGCAGCTCTTAGTCGACTTCAGCCACACAAATAAAAAATTTCTTTTTCTATTTTTTTACCTCCTAAGTTGTACAATCATTATGCTTATCTTGGGCTGGGAGATTCACTTAAATGGCAACTTAGATCTGTGCTTACCAAAAGTTTTCAAGCACACAAATTTAAGCAATAAAATTCATATATTTGAGGCTAAACTACAACATGAATCACTATCTAGGACTATGTACAGGAGGATCCAATGGTTCCACCGGCCTTGGTGGAACAGCCCTGGCAGGGGTGGGGGCTGCAGGGTCACGGGGAGGAGGCGGCGGTGGAGGCACGGGAGAGGGCGCGGGGCGCGGGAGGAGGCATGTGCCGCAGGAAGCGCAGGAGAAGGCGCGCAGCGTGGGAGGAGGCGTGGGAGGCGCGGGAAGCGTAGGAGGAGGAGGCGCAAGCGGCACAGAAGGCGTGAGAGGCGCAAGGCGCGCAGGAGGTGCACACGGCACGAGATGCGCAGGAGGTGCGGAGGCAGTGGCGCAGGAGATGGTGGTCCAGGCGGCAGAGGTGGTGGCGCCAGAGGAGGTGGTCAAGGTAGCGGAGGCGGAAGGTGGCGGAGGCAGAGGAGGAGGAGGAGGCGACAAAAAAAAGTCAGCACGCATTGGGGCGGGGCAGGCGGCGTAACAACATACCGGGGAGGAGGTGGAGAAGGCGTCGGTGTAGGCAGCGTGACACCATGGACCACCCCGTCCAGGAGGCACGCAATGCGGAGGAGGTGAAAGCAGGAGGTGGCACAGGCGCAGGAGGCACAGGAGGACGTGGCAGAGGCAGAGACAGAGGAAGCAGAGGGGGATGCGGACGACAAAAGGGAGAGAAGGAAAATCAAAGAAAAAGAAATGTCAGTGTGAGAAGTCAAAAAAAAACACGCGACGCACCGTTGACCATGCTTACAGAGGCATGGGAGGGTGACAGGCTGCCAAAGGGCAGCGATTGCGGCAACAGAGAGGCGGGTGCGACAAAGAGAGAGAGGACAGAGAGAAGGGGGGAAGCGGCAACAGTGAGAGCGAGAAGGGGGGACACGGCAACAGAGGGGGGAAAGCAAACACGTCACTGGCTCCGGCTTTCGTATCGACTTTGAGCCGGGCCGCCATAACACTAGCTACAAATGGTAATTGTAAGACATCACATGACTTTGTTTGGCTGTCGTCCGGGGGGAGAGGTGGGCCAGCTGTTCTAACGTCTGGGGATCCTTCCACACGCGCGTCCAATCGAGTTAATCAATTCCGGCTGAGCAGTATCCCACCATGGTTGAGCTTAGACTCGAGCTATCCCAAGTTGGAATACGACTGGTTGCATCGTACAATTTTGTCGTATGTCACCTGCTCATTTTCTCATGATCTGGGTTGAAAAAGGCTGCGGAGACTCTTGGTTCCCATAAACATCGGTCCAACCCGAGCAGGTAAAGCCATGGAGAAGTAGAGTGGTTATTTGTTTCGTGGACCGGCCGACGTTGTGATGTAAGTCATGGAATGCATTCTGTGACTGGACCTCGATGGGCTCATCCTCCGCTCAACCTACACTTCTCTAGTGGAAACATGGCGTTTCGACGCTACAACAGCACCTACCAAACGACCTTCATCGATTATGGGCTGCAATGGAGCATGCTCTGAACTCTTGGTTACCGCATCAACATATCATGATGCCGCAGGCTATGCGCACTCTCCTGGACAATGGATTGATCCCGCAGCTGCCGAAGAGGATATCTGGCCTTGCACTCGTGCAGGACGGGCGGCCATGTTGCATTAAATTTGGTGAGATAATGAGCATTAAATCTTAGAGTTGGAGTGAGGCAAGCAATATGGGCCTCAGTTCATTACTTTCTCCTCCTCCTTGACCACCTGCTACCTCTACGTTCCGTCTTTTTCCTGTCTTGAATAGACATTTGTGTCCCGGTGAAATGTCCGTAGTGTTTTGTAGAGGAGAAGCTAGATTTCTCGCGAATGACTTCAATATTACATGGCCAGTGTTCCGGCGTTGATGCCTTCCGCCCGACTCACCTGGGTGTCAGTCCATAACACGCAACGACAATATTGATCTGTATTTCTCCTGGCCTCAGGCACCAAAATGCGGGCCACCCGATTATCGTACATCAAAATACAAGGAGCAGAGAGCTGCTGTGGGGAGGTGTCAATCACCGGGAGGGGTGAGGAATGGCTATAAGTACTAGCAAAAAGAGAAGAGGAGAACATTGATGACGACGCATCGACAATAATATGACAATCAGTCCATTCTTGTGAGATGGACAGTGACAGGGAGATTAGAACGCTGGCGTGAGGAAATGAATGGCTCTATAGCCTGCTGGGTGGATTGAGAGGGGAATGAAAGGTAGAGATGGCGTAGCATCGGCAATGCGTCCATGACACTTTCCCCAGTGAGCTCTTGCAGCGCAGATGCAATAATCCCACCCAGTATGGGCGGTATTTCCATGTGCTGCAAAGCCGGAAATGCATGGAAGATCTCCAGCCATTGAGGGTTATCCACGTAGTCTTTCCAATTTGGATGCAGTATATTGCCAAAGCCATAGACACTGATGAGAAGCCGTTCTATATTGGATAAGAAAGGCGAAAACTTGCCGCATATTTGAGCTGCACACGCAACATTCCAATCCAACTCAGGGCGCCATATCCCGATATATAGACCGAACCGATTCCCTCCAGGTGAATCACGATGACCAAAGTGGATGAACATACTTTCATATTTGTCATAAAAGTACAGCTTCGCTTGGTCTATGGACCCGGGGATTTGTGTGCGACTGATAAACTGGAGGAAATGTGGAACGCCAAAATCGAGCTGATGGAAGAACCATGTCTCGAGGGAAGTAATAACAGGAGCGTCGATCCGAGCCACAAGATCTTCAAGGTACTCGCAAGCGCCTTCAAACTTGAAATGGGTGAGAGCGGGGAGGACAAGGCGTGTGAATGAAGATGGTGGTCTATTTGCTGGATCAGGACAAGAATCTGGGGATTCGAATCCAATTCGAACGGATTTAAGCTTGCTCAACGCGGATAGAGCCGTAGCCATAGCTTCGGGCGAAATGTAACCGGTATTGGGAATATTCGCGAGGGAAATAAAGCCAAGGTCGTGGCAAATTGGAAGGAATTTTGGTAGTGCCGGGAATGGAATACCACCCAAGTAGAGAGATTCTAGACGCGGGGCAGATCCACCCAAAAAGGTATCGCCAAGCACGGGTACCGACCTCCGAGTATGAAGGTGAAGACTTGTCAAAACTGGATATGGTTTCTTCATCACTTTGTTGAGTCGCTTCAATAGAGTACTTGGTAAAAAAGTGAGATGAATGTGGGACACGCGATGGTGATGCTCGATTGCGGAAATAATGTTAGCTCCACCCAGAGGGAGTCTCGGTCTCGACTCCACTATGACGATAGGAATGCCGCGTGGCCAGACATCTAGCGTCTCCTTCACGGGTGTGTTCGCGTTGCATATAAGGTCCAAATCAAGACGAAGCGGTGATTGAAACACAATGGATCTCCACCTTCGGCATACGTGCACCAGTGCATGCCACCATCGAGGGGAGCCGTATACGGGTATTTGACAGAAGATGTCGAGGAGGACATTGTCAGGGAGGGATCTGATTGTCACGCGTGGGAAAGAAGTCGGGTCTAACTCGATCCAAGTAAGTGATTGCTTCAGCGGCGGCTTTATGATCATGAGACGTACCCGGTCGTTTTTGATTAATACGTGCTTTCCGGTGACGCATAATGGGCTGTCGAGTGTGACTGCCCCGGCCCATGATTCGAAATTCAACCTTACCAAGCACAGAGTTAGCTTAGACTGCTATTGCAGTGGATTCTGGACGTACCTGCAAGAAAGAGAACTATTCGACAGAGGCGTTGATGGTTCACTTGAGGCCGCAGAGAGGCTGTGTTGTTGAGGTCGCACGATGCAGGTCACATGATGCACGTGTACAGCAAGCGCTCATAAAAATACCATTATCCGATTTCTGGCAGCGATAGAGGCCAACATCCACTCTGAGTATCATTAAGTATCATGTATAAAGTACAAGGGTACTAACGGACGATACAAAGGTGTCCCTGAGAAGAGGAACATCGAAGGAAAAGTCCACCGCGATGAGCAGCAATAGGCGCGGTTCTCGAGAGCGCTTACTATTAGTTACGCCCAACAGCCATCGTTATGGCATTGGGTGGAGGGACAGCACTGTACGTACTCTCCCGAATATGAACATGTAATTATGTCCACAAGTCGACACACAATTAAATATTTTGAAGTATTCGCTGACTTGGACTCGCGGGAAATAATGGTCATTCGCGAGCTCGAGGCGGTACATCCCCAGTGCGGCCTGAGCGTTCAATTCTTGTTGATGTTTTCGAGACGTATGACGGTGATCGCGTAAGTGTTGGAATGGCCGCTATGAATTTGTCATTCAGGTCAGGCAGGCTCATAATATACTGCAGACACAGGAAATCTGTGTGGAGTACGGAGAAGGCAACTCACTCACCAACGTCTTGGCTCGTTTTCAGGAATAGACCACTGTTTGTGTGGCATTCTGCTCTTTCCGGGCACCATTAGGCTTCGTTCCTCGAGGCATGGTAGATATTCCACACGCTGGAATCAAAAAAGTTTCACTGTATTCAGGAAGCAAGGGCAAGAGGTGTGACGATGAAGTGGTGAGAGGTCGTGTTGAGAGGGAAATGTTCCCACACTCTCGGACAACCGAGGGAACGCGCGACTCGGAATACATTTCTACGACGACTAGCTACGATACTTACTCTTGTTTGTCCTTCCCACCCACCCTCACCTTGTGTCGTGACCCCAACCCTCATCCAACCCCGCCCACCCCAGGCCCACGTAGTCTACGTAGCCGAGCGCGTCTTTGTTTTTGAAATCATGCTGCGCTATATAAGCTGGATTCAAAAAAAAAAAAAACTTATTCTTGACTCTATCCTCTGGGGATGCTTCTGCGCACGCATCAAAGTAACTTAATCAATTCCGGCTGAGCAGCATCCTGCCATGGTTGAGCAGACTCGACCCTCGAGCTGATCCAAGTCCCACGCTATACCAAGTTATAGTCGCGTGCCAGTGGAATTGGACTTGTTTGGAGTTGACACTGAGTCTGAGATTGTATAGTTTTGTCATATGTCACCTGGTCATATTCTCATATGAACTGGGTTAAAAAAGGCGAAGTCCCACCTATCTGAGGGAACGTCGGGGTCCTATATATTGAGATTACCGAGCATCCCACCCGACTGTATCGAGTGGAAGTAGATGTAGATGTCCTCAGGAGGGGAAAATCGTTTGTCTGGTCCTGAAAAGATTGCTGACAGACCTTGGTCGCATCAATCATATCTTTGTCGCCGAGCCTGTACACCCTGCCTCTGAAATACTAGACATTCAAGCTGCTACTCTACCACATGCCAGCAGTAGCACTATGAACAATGCGCAGGTTTATTTCGACCTAGGCATGAGCAACGCTGACCCAGGATACCACTACGCCTACTACGTATCGAGCAGCGACCGATGAATCGCGACGGTAGGGTCGACGGGGTTCGAGACTCTTGGTTCTAGTAAACATCGGTCCAACCCGAGCAGGTAAAGCCATGGAGAAGTAGAGTGATTATTCGTTTCGTGGGCTGGCCGACGTTGTGAGGCAAGTCATGGAATGCATTACGTTATTGCCGAGAATTCGCAGCCTTTCGTTGGAACGATCTGTTGATGCCTTTTGTCACTGTGCACTCAGCCAGCGTCGCCATTCCCGGAAGAACTTTCCTAATCTGTTTTGTCTCGAGTGACAAAGTTCAAGGCGTGCCAACGACAGTGCGGGCTTGGCTCGTGGCTTTCGTTCGGTCGTCTGGCGCCCCGATTGAGGTAACATCCCAAGTGGATACCACAAGTTCTGCGGGCGACGGAGCCGCCTGAAACTTATGATTCGGATCTATGCTTGTTGATACGCGCGAAATCGAAGAATCTTGCTCGCGGAGGTTCAACACGAGACGGGATACGAGAGTGGTCGAGAGCCTGTACATCCAAGATCAAACATCAGGCTGGTCACACCAGAGGTGGTATCAAGACATACACGCTCGTTAAGGTTGCAGTCGAATTCTTCAGCAAAGGCTGTGTTTGACGGAAACGATGTGAGAAACGAGGCTCTGGCAACGACAAATGGCTGGTGACATACAGGGGAACACTAGTCCAGGCATAGTGTTAATATTTAGAAAGCTGTTAGATGCAATGGCGACGCACCCAAAGCATCAAGATATTTATTAGATTCATGATGAAGAGTACCCTTCAAAGAGATCGTCAACCCTTCGTCAACAAGTTAATAGAATAGCCCGTACGAGAAGTACAGAGCACCTAAGATGATGATGAGGCCCCGTGGCGGAAGTAACGGAATCGACTCGACGCACCATCACGAACAATCAAATCCAGTAACCAAACGCCTCTCCCAACTGACAAGGCTTTGTACAGAGTAAGGGAGAATACCACGCTGTCAAAAATGAGTACACCACTCCATGCTAAAGCGCCATCTGTTTCATCGAGTTTTTCAGTTGGTGCCGTGGTGACTGTGACTCAGAGACTTACATAGACCCCTAAACACAAAAACGTCGTTGAGTCGTGCCGATGTTGGATCATCAAGCAGGATAGGTTACGCACCCTATAAACGGGGTGAACTGGTTACATCCACGAATATCGGAAATGACGAGGATTTCTTCGCCTCCAACGCGAGGGGCAATGACCAGCATCACCTTCCCAAAAATGATGATATGAATATGATGAACACAAACACTTGGGGATCTCGACATACAGATGCATTGATAATTGCCCCGAAGCCAATCGTGAGGAGCAGTGATAGGATGCGGCGACTTCGGCTATACAATGCATAGACGCGGACTAGGCATAGGACTTCGTGGGGGTCAGGACCAGTGAGACAGAATGAAGCTTCTTGGAACCTACGTCCAGCGATGATTTGCATGTTCACTACAAGGGTCTTGCGGAACGTATGAAGATCATCACAGCTAAGTATACGATCTGACGAGCTTTCATCATGGAATGTGTACAGCAACTTACAGCTGTGCTCAGTCAATCTCAGCCAAAGTTGACACTTTTCAAGGTAAATGACGCACCGTAGGACTCCCTGAAAGGAAATACGATACTACAGTCGGGAGGTGGCCAATTACGGCGAGGTAGCGATTGAGAAGGCAGGCTGTCGTGAACCACCCTTGTTTGTTGTGTGGAGGCCAGAGGTATTGAATTTCCCGAGGTAATGTGAGTGCATATTCGTAATACAATATCGCTAGAAAGGGACAGGTGGGCATAAACACCCTGGGTTCGCCTTTGACGTGGACGAGTGGCAAGCTCACCTGCAGCTGAGATATTGCAGATAGAATTGAGGTATCTAGGATAAATACCAGTCAACGAAGAGAGCGGGGAAAAGGACTCGGAGCTTGCAACTACTTACATATACTGCCCAGCGTTTGGGCCGAGATCTATGTTCGCCAGGGACATAGCAGGCTCAATCTGCGAGTAAAGCGACGCTCACACTTTCCTTGGAGAGGCAAAGCTACAAGACCAGAGTGGGCTTTATATATCATATAAGCGTGGGGGGGCGTAGTAAGTAGTAACCACCTATCTGCAGTATTTGACAACAACCCTGATGGAAACTTGAATGAAAAAGTGCGCTCAAGACACCTGTCAAGGTAAAGGCCAGGTATTGGGCGCCGGTTAGATGAAATACATGATGGTGGCGACATGGTAGGGTCATTCTCGTAGACCATTTGTACCACGTCGTCCTGGTAAACCTCTCGAGTTTGAAATCTCGAGTTTGAAACAAAATTCAAGTTTCCAAGAGGTGATGCCAGTGGGACTCGGAGCGGGGAAACACCGCAATCTGTGACCCTAAGACGTGATTGGTGCATGATTCACTTTAACTTACCTGTTACTGGTCGCTGGAGACGTAGATCATTGCACTTCCAAGAAAGGATGACTTTGTCATCAGTCCTTATTCAGATTGCCGCCGGCACCGCCATCCTAAACAGGACACAGCATAGGAACAGGCAGCATACATACACCTCGGAACGGTGGTTTTGGGCGATCATGGTCTCCGAGATTAGGTTTGGGCAGTGGGTCTTTCACGAGTCGTTGCAGCGAACATGGAGCGACCATGGATTATCCACTGGCATGGAAAGTCCATCGATTGCCAAATGCTGCAATCAAGGGTCGGCTCTGTGGCGATAAGTAATTAGTAGTTGGCCTGACGACGGCCCGGAGCAACGAGCGATGCTCAGATATTTACCGTTGAACGTTTCGGACCGCTGGTGTTTGATGGTTCCTGGTTTTTGCGGCATCATTGCCCCGGCTCACCGCTACTGTATCGTACCCCTCCAAAAGATCGGTTTCCGGCTTGGTTTCCGGTGTTCTTCCCGGAGGCTTACGTAATCATCGGCCCTGCTCTCGGTTGCGAGCACCGAGCCGCGGATGTGGCCAGTGGTTGTTTGTAAACTTGCAGCATCAATTAATTGTTATGGCAAGTGTTATGGGGATCGCTGGATGACCACTCACTAGAGTATCCATCACGGTGTCGTCTAGCCCTTTACCAGGTCGAAAAACAAGTCGAAAAATGAGGTGTTGTTGGATTGTAAGTATGCAAATGGGTCAGGCTCAGGCTGTTCGGGCTTGACTCTGATGACCTCGGAAATTACAGTAGATCAAGACTCATTTCTAAATACAGGCACAACCAACTCGGAACTACTCCTGGTAGTACCCGGTGGGCCACCGACGGTGTGGTCACGCAGGCGTACCAGTTCTTTCGTGCATCAAAAATCAGGTTTCTATTGGAAACGATTTGCGACAGTCGAGTCTGGCATTGTCACATACGTTCGTGAAAAATAACTTCACGTCTGGTCCTTCGATTCGTATACGCAAAGCAAATTCGCGTCTCCAATCTCAGTCTGGTCATTCTGATCATCTGCCGTCAAGATCTTTCGGCTATGCGCGGCGCCGGCACGTGGTGCCAGTTGGGATCGAGGCCAGGTTAACTATAGTCCTATTAGTCCCTTGGCAATAGGAAATATGTCGGATCAATGCCACCGCCACTATACGGTAGAAGCCCTCCACAAGGGTGCCTGTGAACTCCACTTCATTCCAACCAACCTCCCGTCCACTAAATCCCTCTACCAAGCAAGGGGGTGTCGGGATGGGACTTCCTGACCGGGGGTAGGGGGGGGGGGGGGGGGGCTCGATCTGTAAATGAAAAATTCTGACATGGAAAGTTTTTTGTGGAAATGGCACCCAATGACCTGGGTTGTGTCCAGAAGTGTGGAAAAACAGTTGGCAGTGTGGCAGAGTGACAGGACACGTCGCGATCTGCAGATCTGTGGAGGGTCCCTACCACAGTATCCAGAACCTAAGTAGATGGGTCAGTAGCTAGCATTCGAATCAGTACCGTTGCCTTCTTGTGTGCGTGTAATACCTCACCATACGCTAAATCCGAAACTGCTTTGCTATACGACCAGGACTTAGAAAATACAGGGAAATGCCAAAGACTCAAATAAGGTATGACGTCATTTACACTGCAAACCGGATACAGAGTCCCTAATTTAGGTGTCACTACCGAAGCCAAGATAGGGGCTTAGACCAAGGCTCAAATAAATTCAATGATGGGAGCACCCTTGAATGCCCCGCGTGCAAAGAGATGATTCATGTCGGAACAGGCGGACGCAGGAACCTTGAGTCACATCGTGGCTCCAAGGCATGTCGCGCAGCCCTGTGCGCGGCAGAAAAGAAAGCGCAAGAGAAAGCGAGTCAAGACACCAGTCTTGACACCAGGTGGCGGCCAAAGCCCAACCACGTATTGGAAACATTCTTCTTGCCTAAAGTGCCTTTAAATCCACCGTCCGTGTCAGCACCACCCCCCGTTGACTTGCCTGTTGAAGCAAGCGTTGAAGAAACCTCCGGCTCATCCCTTGGCTCATCCATGGCTTGGCTCGATCCTTCCCTCAGGCCCGAGAAAGCAAACGCGCAAGGCAAGGCGCAAGGGCCCGAGCCATCGAAACTTGCATCAAAGACCAAGCCAAAGACATCAAGAATGACACAGTTTCAGGCTGCGTCGAAAGGGGCCAAGAAAGGGGCTGAAACCCATGCCCGTCAAAGCCAAAGCCAAGGTCAAGGTCAAGGTCAAGGTCAAGGTCAAAGTGCTATCGAAATCATTCATCAGCTTGAGGCTGCCGTGAATCGAATCCCATCCAGCGTACCTTATGCAGCTCTAGATCATCGCCTTAACGCATTTGCTATCGATCCCCACGCCTGTGTTGCCAACTTGGAGCCTGATGAGGACGACTGGGCGATCTTGAATCCTATGTTCAAGGCCTCTTTTGGGTGGGGAGAGACAGAAGCGCGAGCTGCCGTTCCGCATATGCTGAATCGTGGACCGCACGGCTTGGATGGGTTCATTCGATTCTTGAAGCATTTTGTTGTCAAACGAGGTCTTGAAGCGGCGTTGTTTGAAACCAAAGTACAGATGCTCATTAGTGAGCTAGAAAGCCAGTAAGTGTGTATGCCTTGTCAAGCAGCAATGGGCACTCACACAACAAGCCAGGTATCCGAGTTCCTTGCCGAGTCCTCCAGATTTGGCCAGCCCAAGAACAAGCCCAAGGACATCCCAGCCCTCGGAAGTAATTGACGTTGATAGCCTAGACTCAGATGGGGAAGGTCAAGGGGATGTCGTCCAAGTCCAAGGGCAAGTCGAGCAGCAAGTCCAACCACAGGCCGGCGCGGCTGCAAAACGTCCATGCAAGTGCCCATGTCGGGGTATTTGTGTCCCATTCCCAGATGGGAAGAGCCCTCATACGTCATATCCGTTTGGCCTACACCGTGAACGGTTCATGCCATGGAATTACTGGACAAGTGATGATGCGTTCCACATACAATCAAAGTTATGTAAGAACGTAACGCGAAACGAGCGCGAGGCCTGTGAAGAGTGCGAAAATCTCACCTCAAGTACCCTCTACATGGGCATCATGGACAGAATCAAGTATGGTGCACACGAGAATATTCCCTTGTTTACCATGGAGTTGGTGGGCTTGCAACTATCGTAAGGCGCAAACAAGACCGCATTGAAACCCTGCGTATGACGAAGCTCAATGACAGTCGAAAGTTGCTGGGAAAGATGGGAGCGTTGGAAGACCACAAGCAATGGGTGCTCGCTGTAGCAAGTGGGCGCGTCGATCGTGTGGCTTCGCTGGTACAGGCAGGATTAAATCACAGGACAGGGATCAAGGCTCTCATTCAACAGTACGAGCGTGCGGCAGACAGGCTTTACCAACCCAGAGGTTACTCCAAGGACGACATCATGCGTTCAATCGTCCTTCTTCGGCTAGGGGGAGCCCGCGTTGCTGAGTTTGCCCACCGGTCCTTGGCCTTGCCAAGTCTCACAACAATTCGGCGCAATACAGTCTTGCACGCACTGGTGGTGTCGCCTTCCTTCCCTACTCTTGCTGAGATTGAAGCAAATCTTCAATCATGCTATGCTGCTCGGGATTCGATCTGTGAAAGCCACTCTGGGCCAGGACTCGGACTCGGACTCAGACTCGGAGGGGGCACTCAAAAAATTATACATGAAGTCGTTATGCTGGATGAGCTAGCAACGGAGAAGCGCATCCGCTGGGACGATTCAACGAACAAATTTCTGGGGACATGCCGTGAACACAATCACAGTATTCCCTTGGACTTTACCTCGGAAAGGGAGCTTGATATGCTATGCGATGCAATCGCGCACGACCAGGTACACCTTGCATCGGAGGTACGCAGTGTTGTTATACTCACGCTCGGCTTCACAACTGATATAACGACGCACCTTCGTGTCCACATTTCACACAGGCAACTGTTGCGGCAATAGGTGCATTATCACCCAAGCCGAGGGAATACGCCGCCCTGCCAATACTGCTTTCGGGCACCTGCAAAGCTGAAACGGGCAAACAGCACGCAAATCTGATCAAAGCCGTTCTTGAGGTCTGCACGAAACATAGCACAAGAAATAACACACTTTATAGGACGGTCTGCATTGCATCTGATGGTGAAGCAAAGCGTGGCGATGCTCTGGTACTTGTCACCATGTCATCTGTGCTCAATCGAAGCTCCCCAATTTATGCACAGCTCCGTCCCCTTGAGCTCATGAATTTCCTTGTGGGGCCTGATGACATTACGGCTGATAAGGATTTCAAACATGTCATCAAGCGTCAACGTAACGTTCTGATGCGGAACAAGGGGATCGAAATTCAAGGCTTTTGTATTACCCCCACCACACTCCGCATTCACCTGGGCTCCAATGGTGTTGCACCTCATCGCATACAATCGCTCCTCAATCCAAATGACAAACAAGACGTCATCCTTGCGTACTCTCTATTGAAGGAAGTGTGGTCCCTTCCTCCACCACCTCCTGGCTCAGACCCTGTCTTCTCACGCGCCCGGGAAGCGCTCAACATCTATGGCAATTTCGCGCGCCACTTAATTATGCCGTATATTCAGATCAATCTCGATCTTTGCGCCCAGCTCACCCATCTAAGTGCTGCCGCTCATCTCGCCTTCTTTTTGTTCAGGGATAACTTGGCCCGCACTCGATTCATCCCTACTCAGTCCTATGTCGACATCATGATCATGATCAAGAATGTGTACTTCTGTGTCGCAAAAATGAAGGTCGATAACCCCACAGACAACTTCTATTTAATTCTACTAGGGACAGATCGCCTGGAGACCTTCTTTGGTCTCGTTCGCACGGCTGTCGGCACTGATGTGAACGTGGATACCCTACAACTTGGTAGCCGCGCGTCTGGACTTATAGAAGTGGCCGCTATTCTTGCCGAGCACCCAGAATGGGACCATGGTACTCGTCGCCTCACGCTTCCTGTTATCTCCCAACATGATGGCGAAATATCGTCCAAGGTCGATCATATCACCCCCATGAGTTGGGAAGGTGATGTCTCTGTTGCTAAAGTAAACCTGCACACTTGCTGGCTCCTTGGGCGTAGCAAGGCAGTTGAACTTATCCCTGAGCTTGGGCCGGCATTAATGGATCTCGCTGCCAGTGACTCCGAGTCGTCCTATGACATCCTTGCACCACTTGGGCGACCACTTGTCAACCAATACGATGACGACGACGAGTACGACACTACTGTGTTGTCAGGTAGTTCTCAATCTATCAACTTGAAGGAAGATCTAGTGGCGTCACCAGGGCATCCATACACACATGACGGCGATATCGAGGATGCGATTGCCGATGAAATGCCTCGAAACCAAGTCACATCGGATATTACAATTCAGGGTGAGAAGACATCAAAGGCAAGGGCGCTCCGACGACGAATGGAATATAATACTACCCGGTCATCCACCGATCGTCTAAAACGTGTCCAACAGTTGCCATGCTTTGAAACGGCAAGCTCAGATTCTCTTGTACTGAATGAGAGCGTCTTAGGGGCCCCTTCCCTCCGTATTGGAAACCCTATCGCTGTACTTGTCCGATCTGGGGAGCTCATTGTCTTAGCTGTTGCTCAGATCAATCGGATCAGGTTTGCAGGCAGAGACAACCTCGAGGAACTCCCTCTGCATCTACTTGGCGACCCAAGCGCGGCTGTGGATTTCCAAGTCCTCCGTCTTCGTCCGGCGACGGTTGAAGATGATCCAACACAGGTCCATGATTGGTGCTGGTCCCGATATATGGATGGACTATGCGACAACGTCCAGGGTGACTACATTCACCCTATCAATCCCTCAATATCCGTGCAGAAACCTGGAACGCCAATGTTTCTCTTTGAGAGCACTTTCTTGGTTACCTTGTCCTGTACTCTCTTCGAGGAGCTCCGCCCACAAGACCGCCGGAAGCTACCAAAGGTCAAAGTGTCTGAACACTTTCCATATCGAAGCTCTGGTGAGTTCGATCTTTTCTCAACTTGAATCTCAAGTTACACACGTTAACTAGCATGACATTACAGTAGGAAGCGCATGCTTCGTGTGTGAGGCAGCAGGGGAATCAAACAGTGTGAGTGTAGGAGAGTCCAGTGACTGTTCACGATGTGGCCCCTCCGCTCTCCTGGACTGGCAAAAACCTCAGCGCATCCTTGAACACATGGCTGCACACGTTCTATTCGACCCAACACTGAATTCTTCAGAAGAGCGATGTGGCCTATGCCTTCGGCCAGCTCCTATGTGTCAAATATATATCAAAAAGGGTCGAGGCAAGAAAGGGAGCCTGTCTATTGACCAAAAGCGATCTTCATGTCCAAATCTTGTCCGGTTTAACTATGCGAGCGCTGCTACATCATCTGAGTCCTCTCCATGCTCTAATGTACCGACTGTATGCACGCTTTGTCCAGATGGTAGCCCTGCAGTCTGGACATACAGCCTTCATGCGCATTATCGCATGCGCCACCGATTGGCTTCTACGGCTCATTTTCCCTCTCAAGTGTTACTTGCCCGGTCTGAAACAGATGGTATGAAACGCATTTGGAATGCACGCTTCACCGTCAAAGCTCGTAAGAAGCGCCGAGTCATCCCCTCCCTCCAGATCTCGGATGCCCACCGGCCCCATGTCCCTTTGAAAAGGCAAGTGTCGTCTTAAAGCAAATTACAATAGATTGCACACTCATGAACGCTACCAGACCGGACACCATGTCCGATACTGATGACCAAGTTGATGACTCGGAAGATGATGACGCCAAGGAGGACGCTATGATTTGGGAGGACTTGCAATCAGATTCAGATGGGGGGGGCAGTGACGATTTGGACCGCAATTCAAGTTCCAGTACGTGGAAGCTTGAAGCGATTCGAATCTATTAGTGTCTTATCCCTTGCTTAATTCGTGTTTTGCCAGCCCCACCTACCCCAGCTACGTCATTGCCCGCAGCTGCAACAAGCATGGCCCCTTGCGTGGCCCGAGCCTCTCCACCTCCATCTGAGCCCATCGCGGCACCCACTCCTCCATCCTCCCTAGTCCGAAGCAAGTCCCGAAGCCCCCTTTCAAGTGAGCGTCCCGATGCTGTTGTAGCGATAGGTTCAAGCTCCAATGCCTCCGAGACAAGCTTTGGTCCCCCACACAAGCCCCCACATATCCCTCGGGCTCGGACTTCAGGGCAAGCTCCAGGGGAAGGTGAAGCGATTGGCACTAGAAATTCACGACGGCTTGGAAAGCGAAAAGCAAACGTTATCAATCTCAATGCTTGTATCTGTGGGATAACAATCTCAGATGAGGAGATTGAAGAAAACACAAATATTATGAGGTGTCGTGTACAGGGGTGTGAGACAGTCTGGGTATGTCCACCTGAGCTTCAGTACTCCAGTCTTCGTGCATCTAGACTCATGACAACTATTCATAGTTTCACCAACACTGTATGAACTACGACTTTGCCCCAAGGAACTGGGCCTGTGAGAGTTGTAGCGCTGGGGTTAGCCACCGTCGTCGTTAACTGCCGCCTTCGACTTGTCGAGTCTGTCCGTCCCCCCTCTACCTGTGTCATTTCTTCCAAGTCTGTGTGTGCCTTGGGGTGCGCTTCGCCTCAACGCGAGTGAGGATGCGACGACGATGCGTTCAGAGCTTGGTTCAGAGCGCCCGACAAACCCAACTGGCGCCCCTTGCATGTGCCACTCCGGCACTTGGTGAACGAATCCCAGGCCTTAATTCATTATATTAGTACCTCAGTTCGAGTTGCACATTGACAGATGGTATATTATAATTAAAAGTTTGCGTGCTGCATGCTTGGCCGCGTGCGCAGTACGGTACAAGTAGGAGTGACATGCACCGTGAGACACAGATACTACATTTGGAAAGGGGGGGGGGGGGGGTTAGCCCCTATTGCCCTTAAGGCCGAATTCCGACCCCCGGTCTGAATTTCCCATCCCGACACCCCCTTGCTACCAAGATTACCTTTTGTCACCTTTAAGATTCATAAAAGGCGCCACAGGCCTGTGTGGGCTTGTGTACACCATCAAGGAGACGAGTTCACAGGTTCCTGAATACAAGCTTCCGTCGTGAATGTATGCGAGTTCTAGCCATGCCCAGAACTGAATTAGACATAAACCCGCCAATGGATCAAGAGCACGTGATTGTATGTGTACGCGCAAAAGTGAATGGTTGTTACCAAAGATAGAACGTGGGTAAGGTTATTTTCTACACTCCAACTTGATATTGGAATGTTACCTGCCAGTGACCGCGGCTCGTTGTAAACGTCTGATTCGGTCCCATTACGCTATGCTTCTCCTCGCCTTTTTAAAGTCTTCTCTTTTCCCTCTCCTCCGCTTCTTCACTTACTCCCCATAACAATGTCAACGACCACCTTCAGTTACGAGTTCAACAACGAGTGCTTCAAGGGAAAGGTCTCCTTCCCTACAGGCATCTTCATCGACGGGAAATTCTCCGCTGGTTCCGACAACACCACTATCCCGTAAGCACCCACCTTGTCGCGTCGATTGACATCGTTTCACTCATTCCCAACCGCTTCGTAGAGTCTTGAATCCTTGTGAGTTGGGTGTTCCAGCCGCAATTGGTAGACTAAATGCTGACGAGTCCTTCAGCAAGCGGGAAGGTTATTGCCTCCGTTGCAGAGGGTACGGCAAAAGACGTCGACCGTGCCGTTCAAGTCGCCCGTCGCGCTTTCGAGACATTGTGGGGGTTTAAGGTATCGGCACCAGAGCGTGGGAAGCTTCTCAATAAGCTAGCGGACCTCGTAGAGAAGCACTCAGACGAATTGGCCGCACTTGAGGCGCTCGATAACGGCAAGACCTTCGGCTGGGCCAAGGCCGCAGATCTAGACATGTCGATCAGCACGATTCGGTATTACGCCGGCTGGGCAGACAAAATCCATGGACAAGTCCTCGAAACGAACGAGGACAAACTGTCGTATACTCGTCATGAGCCATTTGGCGTCGTAGGACAGATCATCCCTTGGAACTTTCCATGTATGTCATCTCTTCGGATCTTTTCTGTTCGTTTGTCCCCTTACTTCCACCGGTCAGTGTTAATGATGGCATGGAAGCTCGGTCCGGCACTCGCAACGGGCAATTGTATTGTGCTCAAACCGTCAGAGTTCACCCCTCTGACTGCGCTCCGCATGTGTTCGCTCATTAATGAGGCTGGCTTCCCACCTGGTGTCGTAAATGTCATTACTGGTTATGGCAACACTGCTGGTCAGGCCATCTCGGGACATATGGGTATTGACAAGGTGGCGTTCACGGGGTCCACCCTCGTCGGGCGCAAGATCATGGAAGCGTCAGCAAAGTCGAACCTGAAGAACGTCACGCTTGAACTAGGTGGAAAGTCTCCCAACATTGTATTCAATGACGCGGACCTTGAGCAAGCTGTTAACTGGTCCTCTCACGGGATCTAGTACGTTGTTATGTGATGGGTCGAACCTTTGTTGTTACTCATCGAAGGTGGGCTATCAGCTGGAATCACGGGCAGTGCTGCTGCGCCGGTTCGCGTATCTTTGTCCAATCTGGCGTCTACGATGAGTTCCTCAGACTGTTCACTGCCAAGTCCCAATCGATCAAGCTCGGAGATCCATTCGTGAGCGACTCGTATCAAGGACCCCAAGTCTCCGAGGTCCAATTTAATGTGCGAATATCTCCTTCTCCATCGTTTCATAGTAGTACTTGCTCAATGCTTATGGGAAATCGATTCAGCGCATCATGGATTACATTAATTCGGGTAAGGAGCAAGGCGCCACGGTGCACCTGGGTGGCGAGCAGCATGGCAAGGACGGATACTGGATCCAGCCGACGATCTTCACCGATACAAGACCAGACATGCGCATCGTCAAGGAGGAGATTTTCGGGCCTGTTGCTGTCCTCATCAAGTTTGAGGATGAAGAGGACGTCATACGTCAGGCAAATGACACGATGTACGGCCTCGCCGCCGCGGTGTTCACCAAAGACGTCACGCGCGGGATTCAGCTCGCGCACCGGTTGCACGCGGGCACGCTGTGGGTCAATTGCTACAACGTGCTGTTCCCGAACGTGCCCTTCGGAGGGTACAAGCAGTCTGGCATCGGACGCGAACTCGGCGAATATGCGCTCAACAAGTGCGTTCTCGCGTTTTTTTTTCTTATTACTTCCGTGTCCGGTAGACTGATTCCCTTATGCGTTTTTTTTTCCCTCCTACCGTACTAGCTACACCAACGTCAAAGCCGTCCACGTCAACCTCGGCCAGGTTCTCTGAACAAAGTGAAGGACAGATGAAAATCGCGGGACAAATAGAAAACCATGCGCTAGCCTATGTCCGTAGTAGTAGCGGCGCAGAGTTCTTTACCGACTTGTAATTGTACTATGTTGTCACGTTGTTCACTTTACAAAGCACCGCAAATGAAAAGACGTCTAACCCCGCACCATCGATTAATACGGTAAATCATGACCGATGCCGTCGACCATTGACAAGAGGAATGGAACTGTTGTGATTCCCTGCCTTTGTGGGATTCTAGCCTGGAAGAATCCATCGACGGTCTTTACCACATGTGGATGTAAAATCGGTACAGTACAGTTATCTCCGCCCGTACCATAGAGCGCATGTTGCTTTTTTATTCTAAAAATCGAGATATGTCATACCAATATGGCCATTTCAATATGACACTAACAACCTCCGGGTCTCATTTCCGTCCCCATCCTAGATTAGAGAGCGCACGGGCAGGGATCGAAACCCTGAAGATGCGATGCGAGGAGGTAGAGATCGATGCATGTGATCATGCAGAGATTTTACGATCGAGGGAGGAAGGAGAGTTTGGGCAGGGACAGACAAAAATACTACGGGTGCGGGGGTGAAAGTCCCGTTCGTGCGCTCAACGTCAACAGATCAAAATTGCACGTGCGTAAAAAAAAGGTGTTGTGCATTGCTCTGCCAGGATGAACCCACAATTCATGGGTTGCAAAACTTGGTATATGCATGTGCGAAATCCAAGAAGGGAGGTCTGGGCCCCGAAGTTGCGAGCGGGGGGCGATCGTAGCAAACCGTGACCTGATTTTTTTGGTTAAAAAAAAAGAAGATATACGATAAGAAGACATTGGCCACGCACCGCATAAGTGTGAAATTTCCAAAGCAGCAGGGACTACTTCCGCAGATTCACTAAAAACTCCTTGGAAGACCCGTTGGACCCAGAATGAGCTTTCTTAATCCATTTTTCATCGTATAAGATAAACTTGTGTGTTGCCAGTGGATGAACTTGAAGTAGCGTACGGTTGCGTTCGTAGTGTCATGGGTCGTGTTAAGTTCGGGGTGAACCCCCGTCGGAACTGATTAGTCAGAAATGGTAGATACAGTGTGCCTGCAACACAGGCGTCATATGCATCACGACTCGACTAGTACAGTACAGTAGCTGACTCTGCGTTCTCCCTCCACTCCCTGGCACCTCTTCGATGTCAACACGTGATCCTAATATGGGGCTCAGGAGAGGAAAGGATATGATGCGTCGCCGAAGGGTGTTGTTAAATCGAAGACGCTCTGGTACGTCTCCTGACTATGGGCCGCCCGTCTAATGCAGCCACTGACCTGGGTCGATTAGATCCGTTTTCTTCTCCGCGCGTGACGCTCCGATCCCTCCCTGATAACGTCCTCCTGGACATCTTCGACTTCTATCGAATGTCTCTGTACATCACCCATCGGTGGTGGCATGCGCTGGTGCACGTATGCCGGAGATGGAGATATGTTGTGTTTGCATCACCGCTTCGTCTTGATTTGCAACTTGTATGCAATTCGAAAACACCCGTGGAGGAGACGTTAGATGTCTGGCCGCTCCTGCCTATCACCATATATGAACCAAGACGAAGGCACCTTCTGAGTGGAGCTAATATCATTACCGCACTCGAGCACCACGATCGCGTCTCCGAAATCTATCTTCATCCGACAAGTACTCTATTGAAACGACTCTACAAAGTGATGAAGAAGCCATACCCAATATTGACAGATCTTCGCCTTAAATTTGATAAGGAGCTGGCACCTCTAGTTCCAGATACCTTTTTGGGTGGATCCGCCCCGTGTCTAAAGCATCTCAACTTGTTTGGTATTCCATTTCCGACACTACCAAAATTTCTTCCATTTTGCCATGACCTTATTCATCTTCATCTCTTGAAGATACCCAATACCGCTTACATCTCACCCGAAAGAATGGCCACCGCCCTGTCCGCATCGACCAAGCTCAAATCCCTTTCTATTGGACTTGAATTCTCAGCTTCCTCCCCTGACCAAACAAACAGAGCTCCATCTCCATTGACACATGTTGTTCTCCCAAATCTCATCAATTTTACGTTTCACGGCGCTAGCGAATACTTTGAGGACCTTGTTGCTCGGTTCGACACTCCCGCTATTCGCTCCATCAAAACGGAGTTTTTCAATCGGCTCGATTTCGACATTCCACAGTTCCTCCAGTTTATCTGTCGCACGCAGATCCCCGGGTTCTTTAAGGAAGCGAAACTGTACTTCGTTGATCGGTACGCCTACATCAGCGTTGGTTATCCTGATCTGCCAAGATGGATGGGATTTCGGATCGCACTATCTATCAAGATATTGTGCCGTGCGTTGGATTGGCAAGTTTCATGTCTAGCTCAAATTTGCAGCAAGTTTTCGCCGTTTTTATCCAATGTAGAACAGCTTCACATCGCTGACTTCGACCCGGACCACTGGCACTACGCGGGGGGGCGTACAACGTGTGTAACGTCTTCAAATTGGAAAGAATACGTAGATAACCCCCAATGGCTGGAGCTCTTCCATGCATTTTCGGCTGTGCAACATATGGAGATACCGCCCACGCTGGGCGAGATTATCGCATCCGCACTGCAAGAGCTCACTGGGGAGAGGACAATGGACGCCTTACCTATGCTACGGGATCTGTACCTAAGTCCGAGTCCCCGCTCTGCATCCGTACAGCAAGTTATAGGGCCATTTATCTCATCACGCCAGCTTTCCAATCGTCCTGTCACTTTTCATCATCCCGTCACTTTCCATCTCACGGAGGACGAGGAACCTCTCACCCCTTCCACCACCACCTCATCTCTCCATCCACAACCATCTACATGATTTTCTTGTATGGTATCTCGCACCCTTTTGCATTACATGGGCATACATTACCATGACACGTTTCTCTCAACAGACCCGTGTTGTCAGTCTCATAAGTACACAAGCAGTGGTATCTGCGTGAAAATGAGCGAAGGCGTTCCTCGGTGTGTTGTCTTCTCCGTACTCCACACTACCTCTGCGACCGCTTCTCTCAGTGTTCCTGTGTCTGGGGTGTACTACTAGTACGGTAGACTATGAGCCCACCTGACCTGAATGACAGAAAGCACTTGCGCGACCACGGCCGACATGCGTCTCGACAACATTAACAACGCTCAGTCTGCACTGGGGATATGGATGTACCGCCCTTGTTGCAGTATCCCGCCCTCGAGCACGCGAACGACCTTTGGTTCGATTCCAAGTCAGCAAGTACTTCAAACCTTTTTTTGGGGTGTCGACTTGTGGACAGAATTTCTCTCCTCCTATGCCGTAAAGACGGCTGTTGGGCGCCGTATCTACAATAAGCGCTCTTGAGAGCCACTAGTACCCCTAGGCTGTTCATCACGGTGAACTCTGCCTTCAATGTTCCTCTTATCGGGGACTTTTTATCGTTTGTTACAGTTGTAAATTATAAATTATACTTACTATACTCAAGAGTGAATGTTGGCCTCTATCGCTACCAGAATTGATGACCGTCGTGGGCTGGTCCGTGCATCCGAGTCATGTGACATGCATGCGCCACATCATGATACTGCGCTATGCGGCTGCGACGTCCCTCAGCTAAATTGTTAACATTTCTGTCGAAGAGCGCTCTCTCTCGCAGGTACGTCTAGGCCTGACCCCTCACCGCAATAGCATTTTAAGCTAACTATGTGCCTGCTAAGCTAAATTTCGAACAACTAGCAGTCACACTCGATTGCACATTAACTATCCATCTTCTCGAGTCACTAGGGAAAGTACAGGTCATCATGCGTCTTCGGAAGGAACGTAGTGTTAATCGAACACGACCAGGTACGTCTCATGAATATAGGCCACCGCTAAAGCAACCACTCACTTCGATCGAGTAGGCCTGATTTCTCTCCCACTGGCACGCGTGACAATCGGATCCCTCCCTGACGATGTCCTCCTGGAAATCTTCGATCTCTGTCAAAACAGGACTTTGTACGACCCCTCTATATGGTGGCGTGCACTTGTGCACGTATGCCGGAGGTGGAGATTCATCGTGTTTGCATCACCGCTTCGTCTTAATTTGCAACTTGTATGCAATGCGAACACACCTGTGAAGAAGACGCTAGATGTCTGGCCACGCGCCTTTCCTATCGTCATAGGATCGCAACGCCCTCTGGGTGGAGGAGCTAACATTATTGCCGCACTCGAGCACCACGATCGCGTGTCCGACGTCGATTTAAATATAACAAGGAGTACTCTATTGAAACGGCTTTACAAAGTAATGAAGAAGCCATATCCAGTGTTGACAAATCTTCACCTTCGTATTTCGAGGTCGGCGCCTGTGGCTCCTGATACCTTTTTGGGTGGATCTGCTCCACGTCTAAAATATCTCAGCTTGATTGGTATTCCATTTCCGGGACTACCAAAATTTCTTCCATTTTTCCATGACCTTGTCGCAATCCAACTTAGGGACCTACCCAATACCGGTTACATTTCACCCGAGGCTATGGCCACGGCCCTATCCGCGTTGGCTAGGCTTAAAGCCGTTGCCATTGAATTCAAATCCCCCGCTTCTCGTCCTGATCCAAGGAATAGACTTCCGTCTTCATTCACACGCCTTGTCCTCCCCGCTCTCACCCATTTGGAGTTCCACGGCGCTAGCGAGTACTTTGAGGATCTTGTGGCTCGGATCGAGACCCCTGTTATTGTTTCCGTCGAGTCATGGCTCTTCAATCAGCTCGAATTTGACCTTCCACATTTCCTCCAGTTTATCAGTCGCACACAGATTCCTGGGTCCTTTGAGGAGGCGATGATGAGCTTTGATAAGGAAAGCGTTTCCGTCCGCATTGGTCATCGTGTTTCGTCAAGAAGGAAGGGATCTCGGAGGGCTCTAACTATCACGATATCATGTCATGCGTTTGACTGGCAAGTTTGGTGTCTAGCTCAAATATGCGGGAAGATTTCGCCTTTCTTATCTAAGGTAGAACGGCTTCTCATCGAAGCCAGGCGGCGTGCAACGAATAAAGTGTTTCCGGATTGGAAAGACTACGTGGATAACCCCCAATGGCTGGAGATCTTCCGTGCATTTTCAGCTTTGCAGCACATGGAGATACCGCTCAAACTTGGCGATATTATTGGATCTGCGCTGCAAGAACTCACTGGAGAAAGGGTCATGGACGCATTGCCTATGCTACGCCATCTCTACCTACACCCCCGCTCGACATCCATGCAGCAAGCAATACAGCCATTCATTTCCTCTCGTCGGCGTTCCAATCGACCTGTCACTGTCCATCTCACCTAAATGAGCTCATCGTCAGGACGTCAGAAGCCAGGGTTAATGTTGAAGGGGCCTCGTCAATGATCTCCACTTCTCTTTTTGCTAGTACCTGTCTTTATAACCGTTCCCCACCCCTCCCAGTGATTCCCACCTCCCCACAGCAGTTCTCTGCTGCTTTTTGTATTTGATGTACGGTAATCGGGCAGCCCGCACTTTGGTGCCTCAGGCCAGGAGAAATATAGAAGAAGGTTGTCGTTGCGTGTTATGGACTGACACTGGGGGGAGCATCTCACGAGAACTTCAGCGACACCTCTACAAAACAGTGCAGATGCGTTTACAGGACACGAAAGTCTATTCAAGACACGAAAAATACGGAGCGTGGAAGTAGTGACAAGCGGTCGAAGAGGAGGAGAACGCGAAGACCTATGATTATCTCACCGAGCTTGATGCGATATGACCTCAACCTCAAAATGATAGCGAAGCTATATCGACAGGAAAAAATGGGGCGGTTCTCCCGGGCGGTTGCAAACATTGTGTACTGTTTAATCTGCATTGTCTAGGACTGCCATCGCTTAATGCACGTGACCCATACGATTAAGGCATCCGTCCACCACACTTCCGGCGCTCCCATTGGCGCGCGTCATCCTGGGCCTCACTCTCACCAAGCCGTTATTCCACGGCACTAGCGAATACTTTCAGGATTTCGTGGTTTGGATCGACACTCCTTCTATTATCTCCCTCACGGCGTTCTTCAATCAGCTCGATTTTGACCTCCCACAATTATCTTTCGCACGCAGGTCCCCTGGTCCCTCAAAGAAGCGAAGCTGTACTTCGTTGACCGGCGCGCCGACGTCAACTTTTGGTCACCCTGACCTTTCGAGATACAACGGATTTCGGATCGCTTTATCAATTGCGATATTGTTCCGTGCGTTGTATTGGCAATTTTCGTGACTAGCTCAAATATGCAGCAAGTCTTCACCGTTTTTATCCAGCGTTGAACAACTTCACGTCGCTGACTCCGGCCAGGGCCACTGACATAACGTCTTCAAGTTGGAAAGAATACGTGGACAACCCCCAAGCTTTTCCATGTATTTTCTGCTGTGGAGCATATGGAGATACCGCCCACGTTAGGCGAGATTATTACTCCGCACTGCAAGAGCTCACTGGGGAGAGGGTAACGGACGCTACCTATGCCACACGGTCTTTACCTAAGTGCGAGTCCCCGCTCTGCATCCGAGCAGCAAACCATTCGTTTCCTCACGCCAGATCTCCAGTCACCCCGTCACTTTCCATCTCACGAGGACGAGGTACGCCTCATTTCTTGCACCACCTCCTTCCGCGATCCTCCACATGATCTTGTATGGTATCTCCCACCCCCTTTCGCCTCACAGGGGCATACATTGTCATGGCCCCGATGCAATTCCACTGTCATCTTTTCTCTCAACGGACCTATGTTGTCAGTCCCATAGGTACTTTGATTGTGTCAGCTAATCCGCGCTATCTTGTTCGCTAATTCATTTTCTCTCCCTAAATGCCACACGATAAAGTGGCATCTGTGTGAAAACGAGCCAAGACGTTTGTGAGTGAGTTGCCTTCTCCGTACTCCACACTACCTCTGCGACCGCTTTTCTCAGATTTCCAGCAGTTACTATGCGACCACTACCGGCATGCGTCTCGACAACATCAACAAGTATTGAACGCTCAGGCTGCACTGGGGATGTACCGCTCAATTGTTGCAGTGTCCCGGGTGAATGACCTTTTATTCCCCGTGATTCAAAGTCAGCAAGTATGGACATTCTGGAGGGTACTGTACGTACAGCCCTGTCCCTCCACCTATGCCATAAAGATGGCTGTTGGATGTAACTAATAAGCGCTCTCGAGAACTACTACGCCTATTGCTGCTCGTCGCGGTGGACTCTGCCCTCAATATTCCTCTTATCGGGGGCATCTTTGTATCGTTCGTTACACTTGTAAATTATACATTACACTCAATGATACTCAGAGTGGATGTTGGCCTCTATCGCTGTCAGAATGGGTGACCGTATTCTTATGGGCACATGGCTTCTGATGTACATGCATCATGTGACATGCATCGTGGCGGCCTCGAGTCCCTTGACCATATAGCCTTGCGCCTTGCGACTCGACGTCCCTCAGCTGAACTTTCAACATCTCCGTCGAAGAGTTCTCTTTCTCGCAGGTACGTCCAGACCCTGATCCCTCATTGTGATAGCAGTCCAAGCAAACTCTGTGCTTGCTAAGTTGAATTTCGAACTACTAGCAGTCACTCGATAGTCCATTAACATCTTCTCAACGAACAAGGGTTACTAGGGAAAGGACAGGTCATTATGCTTCATCGGACGGCGCGTAGTATTAATCAAAGCCGACTGGGTACGTCTCATGACCATAGGCCACCGCACTCACTTGGATCGACCAGTAGGCCTGACTTCTTTCCCACGCGTGACAATCGGATCCCTCCCTGACAACGTCCTCCTGGACATCTTCGGCTTCTATCTAATGTTTCTGCATATACATCAGAGATGGGATGTGCTTGTTCACGTGTGCAGAAGATGGAGATACATCGTATTTGCATCAGCGCTTCGTCTTGATTTGCGACTTCATTGCTATTTGAAGACACCCGTGAAGAAGAGGCTAGGTGTCTGGCCACGCGCCCTTCCTATCATCATAGGCGCAGAGATACGACCCGGGCAACCCCGTCCGAAAGGAGCTATTTAGTAATAACATTATTGCTGCAATGCAGAAACGCGATCGCGTGTCCAAAATCGGTCTCATTGTATCAAGTACTGTACTAAATGTCCACGTCTTGTCGCCGGTCCACGTCTTGTCGCCAGTCCACGTCTTGTCGCCATCATGCGGGGACGTTAAATACCAATTCAAAAAAAAAAAAAGTACTGTACTAAAGCGACTCTATAAAGTGATGAAGAAACCATATCCAGTTTTGACAATTCTTCACCTTCATATTTGGCAGTCGGAACTGGTGCTTCGCGATACATTTTTGGGTGGATCTGCCCCGCGTCTAAAGTATCTCACCTTGTGGGGTACTCCCTTTCCGGCATCTTGCCATGATCTTGTCGATATTCAACTCAGGTTTACACCGAGTACTGGTTACTTTTCTCCGAAGAAATGGCCACAGCCCTATCCACATTGACTCAGCTGAAAACCGTTGACATTCAATTCTCGTCCTTATACAACAAATAGACCTCCGTCTTCATTCACACGCGTTGTCCTCCCAGCTTTCCATCGCCACACAATTCTTCAATCGCCTGGATTTTGACATTCCACATTTCGGCCAGTTTATCGGTCGCACACAGATTCTCCTCGGGTTCTTCCAGCATACGAACCTGAGCTTCGGTCAGAGAAATGTTACCATCTGCTTCTGTTATGATGACCAAGGGAAGGGACATCCGCTCGCTCTATCTATCGTGATATCGTGCCATGCGTGAGATTGGCAAGTGGCGTGTGTAGCTCAAATATGCGGCAAGAATTCGCCTTTCTTATGCAATGTAGAACGGCTTCGCATTTACAACAAGCCGCGCGCTAAATATGGAAATGAAATGGTTTGGAAAGACTACGTGGATAACCCCCAATGGCTGGACCTCTTCCGTGCATTTTCAAATTTGCAGCACATGGCTATATGAGTCCTACCCAAACTGGCTGAGATTATTGGATCTGCGCTGCAAGAGCTCACTGGGGAAAGGGTGATGGACGCGTTGCCTATGTTGCGCAATCTCTACCTTCCATTCAACTCTGCACCCACTGTGACGCAGCAAGCAATACAACCATTCATTTCCTCGCGCCAGCTTTCCGATCACCCTGTCGCTGTCCATCTCACAAACATGGACTGATTGTCAAGAGTCTGGGTCAATGCTGGTGGATCCTCATCAATTCACTTCTCTTTTTGCTAGTACCTGACTTTATAATTGTTCCCCACCCCTCCCAGTGATTTTCACCTCCCCACTTGTACAGCAGCTCTCTTTTGCCAGTGCTTCTTGTAATATGACGTACGATTATCAGATGGCCCGCACTTTGGTGCCTCGAGCCAGGAGAAATATATTTAAAGGCTGTCGTTGTGTGTTATGGACTGAAACCGTGACAGGAATCGGGCCTGGGCATAAACGGCCTTCCACTTTTGGCACAACTTGGCCATGTAATATTCAGTATGCAGTTAATCGCCACAGCGAACTACTGTGGTCATTGTCATGATAAAATTAGCGACTCCTTTACAACACACTGCTTTTGTCGGGATGCAAAAGTCTATTCAAGACAAAAAGCCTGAGGACGGAACGTGAGGGGATTTACGGACTCTCGGGCCGAGTTTTAACCAGCATGTCCAAACCTCGATGTTGGCAGAAATGGGTCGAAACCGAGGGTAGGTATGAAGCCGACCTTACATTGGCCTCGCTCTTTCATTTCTTCCCATCCTCTTTTTGACCGCAGGACGCGCGGGCTTGCGCCGTGGGAAGATCGCACATGGTGGTGCGAGCAGACCCCCTGTGACGTATGACGTTTTACCTCTACAATTACAGTTGACAGTGCGCTCACTTGTCCCGTTGTGCGCTTGCATTCGAACGACCATGTCGACGTCATTTGCGACTTCTCCTGATTCAGGTCATTCAGGCCCATGTACACCTCCTCGTGGCCAGGCCCATTTAGTCCACAGTTTCGCTTATAATGATCACTTTCTGCTCGGAACTTTTCGTCACAAGTCAGAGTTCCGCAACTTTTTGGATGTCCACCCCCCGGAAGGGGTTCCTGACAAACCCTCGAGAGAAATTGAATCGTTTCTTCCATTGGCCAATACCGTGGCCAAATTTATAAAGGACAGGGGTGAGCACTACTGTACCTGTTTACGCTGTTGGCTTTCCTGCCGACATATTGTCTTCACTTTAGATTTCCCAAACCGCCCTACCCTAGTGTTCCGGAATACGGAACACATATCACCAAATGATCACGTTACGGACACAATGTGCAGGCCTGACATCACGGCTGCCCTCGAGGACGACTGGAACAACAACAACGGCGTCGTTCCTTGGCCATTTATTCGACTTGCAGGAAAGAAGGCATCTGCGGGAAAATCCGAGGACGACCAGAAGCGACAGGCGATGTCATATCTCCACTACCTGCTTTTGGCTAGACCCGACCTATACGTTGTGCAAGGCCTGCTTTCCTCCTCCGACAAGGTCAAATTCCTTTTTGGGATTGGCGGCGAAGGTATACGGGAATTCGATGTCGAATGGAATGACCCAGACCTCAACAACCTTTTATATGCGTTCATATATCGTCTCTACGAGCCTGGCGAACGCTTCGCAGATCCATCCTATACCGGGACCAAGCCCGATAAGGAAACCACGGCAACGTATACCATAAAGATCACTTATCAGGGAGGCACGAAAGATTGTCCTGGGTTTTATCCCGTATATGCGAGAAATCCGTTCACAACTCGTACTCATGTTCTCTCCAATCCAAATTTCAAAGTTGAAGGCAACGATCTCACTGTACTTAAGGATCAATTTTGCCGAGTTGAAGGACGATTTGAAGAACTAAGAATTCTCAACGAGTATGTTCATAAACCGGAGCGGGTGCCTGGCGTGGTGGTGGCCGCATATGGCGAAACAATTAGGCATCCTATGTTTAAAGAAAGGTGCAAGTACCGCTTGGGTCTTGGAGAGAGTGGATCTCCTTTCGCGAGCATCCCTACACTGTCTAAAGTGTTGGAGACGTTGTTCGACGTTCTAGAAGGTATTTGAATCTCTGTGGTGATGCGATCTGCTGACATGTTTGCAAGTATTGCGGTATTTGCGGCTCCACCGCAAGGTCCTTCATCGTGATATCAGCTCAGGAAATGTTCTGTATGTCGAGAATTCCTCGAAACGCTCGCTGCCGCCGAACGCGGTGTCTGTTTCTCCTGCGCAAGAGGCGGAGATCAACGGGTTGCCGCTCTGCTATGCCAAGTATCTCCTGGGCTTGAGGTATGTATATATAGAAGTTGAACTTGGATTGTCGCTGACAATGGTTGGATGTAGCTCCAATCCGTTGGAAACATCGATGCTCCTTGTTGACTTTAACCTTGCGGAGCACTTAGATCCTGATAAGAAGACGCAAATCGCCCGAACTGTGAGTTGCATGCGGATCGTTATCCGTATGCTGGCCTGACTCTCCTTTCTACGAGGGAACACCTTTGTTTATTGCTCGAGCTGTTGAACGGGGAGGACCTGTGCCACCCGTTTTCGCCAGGGTCCCTGGGATTCCCAACAGTCCTGGTCGCTATGCCGATGCCCACCCGGACCGAGTTAAGAATTTCTCGAGCTCAAATAAAGAATTCATCTTTAATCCTAAAGAGACTGGTGATAACGAATTTCACGGCATGTGGAGACACGAACTCGAACACGATGCGGAATCTGTGTTTTGGCTGCTCATTTACTGGGCTGTGGTCGCGCAGCCTGAAAACACTCCCAAGGAAAAGATCGACACGGAATCATGGGCCGCTTTGAACGGGGACCATGGGTCCAGAACGCGGTTAATCAGTAATCTCCCAAGGCACATGTCACCCAACCTCCTCCATTCGTTCTACGATCTCTTGCGACCTTTGATCAAGGATCTTGCCGCCATTCTTGTTATTGACAGCCACTGGCTTCCAGCGTCAGATCTTCGAAGCGACCGGTACTACATCACAGAAGCGTTCCAGCGCTTAATCCTCGACTTCATGATCAAGAATCGTGGCAAACCATTCATGGAACATTGTGTTGATAAAACCTTCCGTAAACCACGCAGTATAGATTGGGGGTTGTGAGGTTTCTGCGGCACGCAATCGCAATTTCTTTGATTAAGTTGAGGCTAGCGTTGAACTGGCAGGACAGAGGTTTCGATGTTTGAGAAAGAATTACATGCCATATTCTGGGGCGAGTTCTACAGCTGCCACTAGTGCCTGGAAGGTGAATGCGAAATTGAATGCCTGAGAGTGATAACGAAGGAAAACGAGCAGGATAAAAGCGACAACGCAGAGAAGGCACGCGAGAACGGGAAGGAACGAAAGTGAGCATGTGATGCCCTTACAGACTTGATTGCTCGAAGATATTTAAGCTAGAGTCCAGACTCCATAGTAGCTACTAATATAATTGCTACAATAAAGTCGAAATGTCTTTGAGATGAGTTAAAACGAGAGATAATGACGAGCAGCGCGCGAGGAGCCTCAGGAAATATAGTGATAGCGTGAAACGTGAAGGGGTATCGTAAAACGGTCTGGGCGTCCGCCCCAGCGGGGAGCGACGGAGCGTGCGTGCCGGTGCCAGTGATCCATACCGGGTCACCTTCAACTTGAAGCCGCCGACGCGTTCCTCGGGCTCCTCTGACCTCCCGGGACTAGTCTTCGTCCCTCCTCGCCATCCAGCATCCAAATATACCCCAACAGAAGGCTGCCAGTGCAAGTGAAAACGTTGATTATGCCCGCAGTAATGTCGATTGTCACGACCTTTCTTTTCTTTCTTCTACCTCATGGGCCTCACAGGCCTCATCATTGGCACTTCGTGCCTCGATGATATGGTGGTCAAGCCGCGTTGCCTGCGCTTATCTCACCGTCGGGTAACTGCACAATGTCCGCTACGCTTCCCACGCTGTCATCACTGTCCCTGATCCCATTCCAACGTCCCTCAGCTGAATCGTCAACATCTCTGTCGAAAGTTCTCTTTCTTGCAGGTACGTCCGGATCCTAATTCTCTCTGCAACAACAGTCTAAGCTAACTCCGTGCTTGCCAACTTGAATTTCCAACTATTAGTATGTCACACTCGACAACTCAATGATTTTCCGGCTTCTCAACGAACAAGAGTTACGAGGAACGGACATCAAAGGCGACCGGGTAGTTTCATGACCATAGACCCGCTGAAGCACCACTCACTTGAATCGAGTAGGCCCGATTTCATTCCCACGCGTGACAATTGAATCCCTCACTGACAATGTCCTCCTGGACATCTTCGACTTTGTCAAATGCCTCGTCCGATTCCCCTCGATGGTGGCATGCACTGGTGCACGTATGCCGAAGGTGGAGACACATCGTGTTTGAATCACCGCATCGTCTTCATTTGCAACTTTTCTGCAATGCGAAAACCCCCGTGAAGAAAACGCTAAATGTCTGGCCACGTCGTTTCCTATCGTCATACAGGGATCGGGTTTTCTACTACAGCCTCAGAGAAGAGCCAACTTTATTGCCGCACTCAGGCATCACGATCGCGTGTCAAAATTGACCTGAAACATTACAAGTACTCTATCGGAGCGACTCTCCGAGTCCGAAGTTCTAAACAAGCCATATCCAGTTTTGACACGTCTTCGCCTTGAAATGGTTGATGGTATTTGGATGTCCGCACCGGTGCTTCCCGATACCTTTTTGGGTGGATCTTACCCGCGTCTAAAGTATCTCGAGTTTTGGAGTATTCCGTTTCCGGCACTACCAAAATTTCTTCGATCTTGCCATGATCTTGCAGTTTTCAACTCTGGAGGATACCGAATACCGGTTACTTTTCACCCGAAGCTCTGGCCACGGCCCTATCCTCGTTGACCAAGCTTAATTCTTTTACATTGAATTCAAATCCCCAGCTTCTCGTCCTGATCCAGGAAATAGACTTCCTTCTTCATTGGCACGCATTGTCCTCCCCTCTCTCTTCAGTTTTACGTTCCACGGCGCTAGCGAGTACTTTGAGGATCTTGTGGCTCGCATCGACACTCCTGCTATTATTTCCGTCCGGACACGGTTCTTCAACCAGCTCGATTTCGACATTCCACATTTCGTCCAGTTTATCGGTCGCACATGGATCCCCGGGTCCTTTGAAAACGCGGAGCTGTACCTTTTTAGTAATACTGTCACGATCGACTTTCGTTCAACAACGATCGCCTTACGTTCAACAACGAGAAGGAGGTCTGCTCTATCTATCTGGATATCGTGCCATGGGCTGGATTGGCAAGTTGCGTGTATAGCTCAAATATGTGGCAAGATTTCGCCATTCTTATCCAATGTCGAAGAGCTTCTCATCCGTGCAGAGGGTCCTGAAAAGAATGTAGTGTTTTCAGATTGGGAAGACTACGTGGATAACCCCCAATGGCTGGAGATCTTCCATGCATTTCCGGCTTCGAAGTACATGCATATACCGCCCAAACTGGGTGAGATTGTTGCATCTGCGCTGCTAGAGCTCACTGGGGAAAGGGTCATGGAGGCGTTGCCTAGGCTGCGCCATCTTTACCTTAAATTCACATCCACGCAGCAAGCTTTACAGCCATTCATTTCCTCACGCCAGCGTTCCAATCACCCCGTCACTGTCCATGTTAAAGAACCGTATTGGAGTCTTGGTTAATTTTCATGAGTCCTCGTAAATTATCACACTTCTCTTTCTTCTAGTAACCTAGTACCTGTCTTAATCCACCCCTCCCGGTGATTTCCACCTCCCCACGGCTGCTAAGGTCGCACGCGTGGCTGAGCCGAGACGATCGGACTGTCCGGACCGCTTCTCAACAGTTCGATGTACGATGATGGCTCTAATATAGATCAATTTAATGCTTCAGGTCGTCGTTGCGTATTATTGACTGACGCCGGGGGAAACTGCTGTCACAAGTGTCCATGTAATATTTCATCTGCGCTGCAAGAGCTCACTGGGGAAAGGGTCATGGACGCGTTGCCTATGCTGCATCATCTCTACTTATATCCCCACTCTGGATCCACAGAGTCGCAAGCTATACAGTTCATTTCCTCGCGCCAGCGTTCCAATCACCCTGTCACTGCCCATTTCAAAGACTTGGAAGGCTGGGATCTAAGTTAATTTCTCCTTTCGCTAGTACATGTCTACTCGTATATAACTGTTCTCCACCCCTCACATTGATTGCCACCTCCCCACCGCAGCCCTCTGCTGCCTTTGATATTTGATGTACATTAATTAGGCAGCCCGCACTTTGGTGGCTCAGGCAAGGAGAAATATAGATCAATTGTCGTTGCGTGTTATGGACCGACACCGGGGGGAGTCGGGCGTAAACAGCAGTCCAATGCCGGCATACTAGTAACTAGACATATACTGCCCGTCGATCCCGAGCCCATCGAAGGTGCCGCGGAAAAGAGCTATACCCGACGCAGCATCGATTGCTTTAGTTTCGGCTGCTCTTTGGTATGAGAAACTCATCGTGATCCCTTGTGATGCTTCCATGCACCGGGAATGAGGCTAGTTGGAGGGGAGTGTGATGAGGGGAGCGCGAGTGGGAGCGCAATGGACGAGCTGAGGCACGTTGGAGCGCGAGACAGCGAGATGGGGCAAGATGTCAGTCAAAACCAAAGCTCGAACAAACGCGGGGCACACCTTTCCCAGCGTTTTCGATCTTGACTGAAGTCCCGAAGGGCGGCCTTGTTCCTGCTGCACAGGATATTATATACGATACAAAGCTCAGCGAGCTGTTTTTAGACATGCGGGAACTGATGGTGAAAGTCGATAGCGCGTGGAACGTGGATATCAGAAAGGAAAACACGGATGACAATGAAATAGAGGAAGAGGGCTGCTCACATGTTTGTTATGTGAACCTCTTGCTGCCCTCCGTGTCATACTGGTGGCCGGCAGTGGGAGCTCGCGGTCCATGGCATCCTCGTCCTAGTCCACCATCTTGCGGTCGTCATTGCCGAGGCCGATGCTAATGTCAATGCCGATGCTGTCGACATCGACAACCATGTCCTCCCCGTCCGTGGCAATAGCGGAGTCCTTCCCGGCATCCGAACGCAGGCGACAAGGCTCCGATCGCGAGTGGTTGACCTCCATCCTTTTCGTACGAGGCAGGACTAGCGAGAGCCGCAAGATCACAGACGAGACGACAAGCAAAAGGAGAAAAGGAGCACGAGGGCAACGGCTTTGAGTCCAGGTGCGAATCCAGGTGCATGTGTGGCGGGTGCAGTGGGTGTAATGGCTGCGAGCGCAGGAACGAGTGGAAAATGGCACGGATGCGACGGCTTTGAGCACAGGTTCAAGTGCAGCAGGTGCGAGTGCAGTAAGGGGATGGGGCTGGTGCACTGATGCCAGGGGCGGCGGCGGCTCCGGACCGCGAGATCGTTGGAACCGGGGTGGTCCGATATGTCAATGAGCAGAATGTAAGCAAAAATGGCCAAAGTATGAAATATCGGTGTCGGTGAGGGCGGGACGGCAAGCACTGTTTGAATGGGCCAAGTAGCCACGGGGAGGGTGGGGAAGCGATGTGGCAAACTTAACTGTGGCAAACTGGTGACAGCAAGGCTCCTCTTGCTTTCGAACGACCATGTCAACGTCTATGTCAACGTCCATGTCAACGTCCATGTCAATGTGCATGTCAACCAAGGGGGTGTCGGGATGGGAAATTCAGACCGGGGGTCGGAATTCGGCCTTAAGGGCAATAGGGGCTAACCCCCCCCCCCCCCCTTTCCAAATGTAGTATCTGTGTCTCACGGTGCATGTCACTCCTACTTGTACCGTACTGCGCACGCGGCCAAGCATGCAGCACGCAAACTTTTAATTATAATATACCATCTGTCAATGTGCAACTCGAACTGAGGTACTAATATAATGAATTAAGGCCTGGGATTCGTTCACCAAGTGCCGGAGTGGCACATGCAAGGGGCGCCAGTTGGGTTTGTCGGGCGCTCTGAACCAAGCTCTGAACGCATCGTCGTCGCATCCTCACTCGCGTTGAGGCGAAGCGCACCCCAAGGCACACACAGACTTGGAAGAAATGACACAGGTAGAGGGGGACGGACAGACTCGACAAGTCGAAGGCGGCAGTTAACGACGACGGTGGCTAACCCCAGCGCTACAACTCTCACAGGCCCAGTTCCTTGGGGCAAAGTCGTAGTTCATACAGTGTTGGTGAAACTATGAATAGTTGTCATGAGTCTAGATGCACGAAGACTGGAGTACTGAAGCTCAGGTGGACATACCCAGACTGTCTCACACCCCTGTACACGACACCTCATAATATTTGTGTTTTCTTCAATCTCCTCATCTGAGATTGTTATCCCACAGATACAAGCATTGAGATTGATAACGTTTGCTTTTCGCTTTCCAAGCCGTCGTGAATTTCTAGTGCCAATCGCTTCACCTTCCCCTGGAGCTTGCCCTGAAGTCCGAGCCCGAGGGATATGTGGGGGCTTGTGTGGGGGACCAAAGCTTGTCTCGGAGGCATTGGAGCTTGAACCTATCGCTACAACAGCATCGGGACGCTCACTTGAAAGGGGGCTTCGGGACTTGCTTCGGACTAGGGAGGATGGAGGAGTGGGTGCCGCGATGGGCTCAGATGGAGGTGGAGAGGCTCGGGCCACGCAAGGGGCCATGCTTGTTGCAGCTGCGGGCAATGACGTAGCTGGGGTAGGTGGGGCTGGCAAAACACGAATTAAGCAAGGGATAAGACACTAATAGATTCGAATCGCTTCAAGCTTCCACGTACTGGAACTTGAATTGCGGTCCAAATCGTCACTGCCCCCCCCATCTGAATCTGATTGCAAGTCCTCCCAAATCATAGCGTCCTCCTTGGCGTCATCATCTTCCGAGTCATCAACTTGGTCATCAGTATCGGACATGGTGTCCGGTCTGGTAGCGTTCATGAGTGTGCAATCTATTGTAATTTGCTTTAAGACGACACTTGCCTTTTCAAAGGGACATGGGGCCGGTGGGCATCCGAGATCTGGAGGGAGGGGATGACTCGGCGCTTCTTACGAGCTTTGACGGTGAAGCGTGCATTCCAAATGCGTTTCATACCATCTGTTTCAGACCGGGCAAGTAACACTTGAGAGGGAAAATGAGCCGTAGAAGCCAATCGGTGGCGCATGCGATAATGCGCATGAAGGCTGTATGTCCAGACTGCAGGGCTACCATCTGGACAAAGCGTGCATACAGTCGGTACATTAGAGCATGGAGAGGACTCAGATGATGTAGCAGCGCTCGCATAGTTAAACCGGACAAGATTTGGACATGAAGATCGCTTTTGGTCAATAGACAGGCTCCCTTTCTTGCCTCGACCCTTTTTGATATATATTTGACACATAGGAGCTGGCCGAAGGCATAGGCCACATCGCTCTTCTGAAGAATTCAGTGTTGGGTCGAATAGAACGTGTGCAGCCATGTGTTCAAGGATGCGCTGAGGTTTTTGCCAGTCCAGGAGAGCGGAGGGGCCACATCGTGAACAGTCACTGGACTCTCCTACACTCACACTGTTTGATTCCCCTGCTGCCTCACACACGAAGCATGCGCTTCCTACTGTAATGTCATGCTAGTTAACGTGTGTAACTTGAGATTCAAGTTGAGAAAAGATCGAACTCACCAGAGCTTCGATATGGAAAGTGTTCAGACACTTTGACCTTTGGTAGCTTCCGGCGGTCTTGTGGGCGGAGCTCCTCGAAGAGAGTACAGGACAAGGTAACCAAGAAAGTGCTCTCAAAGAGAAACATTGGCGTTCCAGGTTTCTGCACGGATATTGAGGGATTGATAGGGTGAATGTAGTCACCCTGGACGTTGTCGCATAGTCCATCCATATATCGGGACCAGCACCAATCATGGACCTGTGTTGGATCATCTTCAACCGTCGCCGGACGAAGACGGAGGACTTGGAAATCCACAGCCGCGCTTGGGTCGCCAAGTAGATGCAGAGGGAGTTCCTCGAGGTTGTCTCTGCCTGCAAACCTGATCCGATTGATCTGAGCAACAGCTAAGACAATGAGCTCCCCAGATCGGACAAGTACAGCGATAGGGTTTCCAATACGGAGGGAAGGGGCCCCTAAGACGCTCTCATTCAGTACAAGAGAATCTGAGCTTGCCGTTTCAAAGCATGGCAACTGTTGGACACGTTTTAGACGATCGGTGGATGACCGGGTAGTATTATATTCCATTCGTCGTCGGAGCGCCCTTGCCTTTGATGTCTTCTCACCCTGAATTGTAATATCCGATGTGACTTGGTTTCGAGGCATTTCATCGGCAATCGCATCCTCGATATCGCCGTCATGTGTGTATGGATGCCCTGGTGACGCCACTAGATCTTCCTTCAAGTTGATAGATTGAGAACTACCTGACAACACAGTAGTGTCGTACTCGTCGTCGTCATCGTATTGGTTGACAAGTGGTCGCCCAAGTGGTGCAAGGATGTCATAGGACGACTCGGAGTCACTGGCAGCGAGATCCATTAATGCCGGCCCAAGCTCAGGGATAAGTTCAACTGCCTTGCTACGCCCAAGGAGCCAGCAAGTGTGCAGGTTTACTTTAGCAACAGAGACATCACCTTCCCAACTCATGGGGGTGATATGATCGACCTTGGACGATATTTCGCCATCATGTTGGGAGATAACAGGAAGCGTGAGGCGACGAGTACCATGGTCCCATTCTGGGTGCTCGGCAAGAATAGCGGCCACTTCTATAAGTCCAGACGCGCGGCTACCAAGTTGTAGGGTATCCACGTTCACATCAGTGCCGACAGCCGTGCGAACGAGACCAAAGAAGGTCTCCAGGCGATCTGTCCCTAGTAGAATTAAATAGAAGTTGTCTGTGGGGTTATCGACCTTCATTTTTGCGACACAGAAGTACACATTCTTGATCATGATCATGATGTCGACATAGGACTGAGTAGGGATGAATCGAGTGCGGGCCAAGTTATCCCTGAACAAAAAGAAGGCGAGATGAGCGGCAGCACTTAGATGGGTGAGCTGGGCGCAAAGATCGAGATTGATCTGAATATACGGCATAATTAAGTGGCGCGCGAAATTGCCATAGATGTTGAGCGCTTCCCGGGCGCGTGAGAAGACAGGGTCTGAGCCAGGAGGTGGTGGAGGAAGGGACCACACTTCCTTCAATAGAGAGTACGCAAGGATGACGTCTTGTTTGTCATTTGGATTGAGGAGCGATTGTATGCGATGAGGTGCAACACCATTGGAGCCCAGGTGAATGCGGAGTGTGGTGGGGGTAATACAAAAGCCTTGAATTTCGATCCCCTTGTTCCGCATCAGAACGTTACGTTGACGCTTGATGACATGTTTGAAATCCTTATCAGCCGTAATGTCATCAGGCCCCACAAGGAAATTCATGAGCTCAAGGGGACGGAGCTGTGCATAAATTGGGGAGCTTCGATTGAGCACAGATGACATGGTGACAAGTACCAGAGCATCGCCACGCTTTGCTTCACCATCAGATGCAATGCAGACCGTCCTATAAAGTGTGTTATTTCTTGTGCTATGTTTCGTGCAGACCTCAAGAACGGCTTTGATCAGATTTGCGTGCTGTTTGCCCGTTTCAGCTTTGCAGGTGCCCGAAAGCAGTATTGGCAGGGCGGCGTATTCCCTCGGCTTGGGTGATAATGCACCTATTGCCGCAACAGTTGCCTGTGTGAAATGTGGACACGAAGGTGCGTCGTTATATCAGTTGTGAAGCCGAGCGTGAGTATAACAACACTGCGTACCTCCGATGCAAGGTGTACCTGGTCGTGCGCGATTGCATCGCATAGCATATCAAGCTCCCTTTCCGAGGTAAAGTCCAAGGGAATACTGTGATTGTGTTCACGGCATGTCCCCAGAAATTTGTTCGTTGAATCGTCCCAGCGGATGCGCTTCTCCGTTGCTAGCTCATCCAGCATAACGACTTCATGTATAATTTTTTGAGTGCCCCCTCCGAGTCTGAGTCCGAGTCCGAGTCCTGGCCCAGAGTGGCTTTCACAGATCGAATCCCGAGCAGCATAGCATGATTGAAGATTTGCTTCAATCTCAGCAAGAGTAGGGAAGGAAGGCGACACCACCAGTGCGTGCAAGACTGTATTGCGCCGAATTGTTGTGAGACTTGGCAAGGCCAAGGACCGGTGGGCAAACTCAGCAACGCGGGCTCCCCCTAGCCGAAGAAGGACGATTGAACGCATGATGTCGTCCTTGGAGTAACCTCTGGGTTGGTAAAGCCTGTCTGCCGCACGCTCGTACTGTTGAATGAGAGCCTTGATCCCTGTCCTGTGATTTAATCCTGCCTGTACCAGCGAAGCCACACGATCGACGCGCCCACTTGCTACAGCGAGCACCCATTGCTTGTGGTCTTCCAACGCTCCCATCTTTCCCAGCAACTTTCGACTGTCATTGAGCTTCGTCATACGCAGGGTTTCAATGCGGTCTTGTTTGCGCCTTACGATAGTTGCAAGCCCACCAACTCCATGGTAAACAAGGGGAATATTCTCGTGTGCACCATACTTGATTCTGTCCATGATGCCCATGTAGAGGGTACTTGAGGTGAGATTTTCGCACTCTTCACAGGCCTCGCGCTCGTTTCGCGTTACGTTCTTACATAACTTTGATTGTATGTGGAACGCATCATCACTTGTCCAGTAATTCCATGGCATGAACCGTTCACGGTGTAGGCCAAACGGATATGACGTATGAGGGCTCTTCCCATCTGGGAATGGGACACAAATACCCCGACATGGGCACTTGCATGGACGTTTTGCAGCCGCGCCGGCCTGTGGTTGGACTTGCTGCTCGACTTGCCCTTGGACTTGGACGACATCCCCTTGACCTTCCCCATCTGAGTCTAGGCTATCAACGTCAATTACTTCCGAGGGCTGGGATGTCCTTGGGCTTGTTCTTGGGCTGGCCAAATCTGGAGGACTCGGCAAGGAACTCGGATACCTGGCTTGTTGTGTGAGTGCCCATTGCTGCTTGACAAGGCATACACACTTACTGGCTTTCTAGCTCACTAATGAGCATCTGTACTTTGGTTTCAAACAACGCCGCTTCAAGACCTCGTTTGACAACAAAATGCTTCAAGAATCGAATGAACCCATCCAAGCCGTGCGGTCCACGATTCAGCATATGCGGAACGGCAGCTCGCGCTTCTGTCTCTCCCCACCCAAAAGAGGCCTTGAACATAGGATTCAAGATCGCCCAGTCGTCCTCATCAGGCTCCAAGTTGGCAACACAGGCGTGGGGATCGATAGCAAATGCGTTAAGGCGATGATCTAGAGCTGCATAAGGTACGCTGGATGGGATTCGATTCACGGCAGCCTCAAGCTGATGAATGATTTCGATAGCACTTTGACCTTGACCTTGACCTTGACCTTGACCTTGGCTTTGGCTTTGACGGGCATGGGTTTCAGCCCCTTTCTTGGCCCCTTTCGACGCAGCCTGAAACTGTGTCATTCTTGATGTCTTTGGCTTGGTCTTTGATGCAAGTTTCGATGGCTCGGGCCCTTGCGCCTTGCCTTGCGCGTTTGCTTTCTCGGGCCTGAGGGAAGGATCGAGCCAAGCCATGGATGAGCCAAGGGATGAGCCGGAGGTTTCTTCAACGCTTGCTTCAACAGGCAAGTCAACGGGGGGTGGTGCTGACACGGACGGTGGATTTAAAGGCACTTTAGGCAAGAAGAATGTTTCCAATACGTGGTTGGGCTTTGGCCGCCACCTGGTGTCAAGACTGGTGTCTTGACTCGCTTTCTCTTGCGCTTTCTTTTCTGCCGCGCACAGGGCTGCGCGACATGCCTTGGAGCCACGATGTGACTCAAGGTTCCTGCGTCCGCCTGTTCCGACATGAATCATCTCTTTGCACGCGGGGCATTCAAGGGTGCTCCCATCATTGAATTTATTTGAGCCTTGGTCTAAGCCCCTATCTTGGCTTCGGTAGTGACACCTAAATTAGGGACTCTGTATCCGGTTTGCAGTGTAAATGACGTCATACCTTATTTGAGTCTTTGGCATTTCCCTGTATTTTCTAAGTCCTGGTCGTATAGCAAAGCAGTTTCGGATTTAGCGTATGGTGAGGTATTACACGCACACAAGAAGGCAACGGTACTGATTCGAATGCTAGCTACTGACCCATCTACTTAGGTTCTGGATACTGTGGTAGGGACCCTCCACAGATCTGCAGATCGCGACGTGTCCTGTCACTCTGCCACACTGCCAACTGTTTTTCCACACTTCTGGACACAACCCAGGTCATTGGGTGCCATTTCCACAAAAAACTTTCCATGTCAGAATTTTTCATTTACAGATCGAGCCCCCCCCCCCCCCCCCCCTACCCCCGGTCAGGAAGTCCCATCCCGACACCCCCTTGATGTCAACGTCATTTCCAACTTCTCCTGATTCAGGCCCATGTACACCTCCTCGTGGCCAGGCCCCTTTAGTCCACAGTTTCGCTTACAATGATCACTTTCTGCTCGAACCTTTTCATGACAAGTCAGAGTTCCGCAACTTTTTGGGTGTCGAACCCCCCGAAGGGGTTCCTGAGCATGACGAACACTCGAGAGAATTTCTTTCATTGGCCAATAAGGTGGCCAAATTTATAAAGGACAGGGGTGAGCACTCCCTGTCTACGTAGTTGGCATTCCTGCCGACATATCGTCTTCACTTTAGATTTCCCAAACCTCCCTACCCTAGTGTTCCGGAATACGGAACACAAATCATCAAATGGTCACGTTACGGACACAATGTGCATGCCCGACATCACGGCTGCCTTTGAGGACGACTGGAACAACAACAACGGCGTCATTCCTTGGCCATTTATTCGACTTGCAGGGGAGGAGGTATCTGCGGGAAAAACCGAGGAAAATCAGAAGCGACAGGCGATGTCATATCTCCACTACCTGCTTTTGGCTAGACCCGACCTCTACGTTGCGCAAGGTTTCCTTTCCTCCTCCGACAACGTCAAATTCCTTTTTGGGATTGGCGGCGAAGGTATACGGGAATTCGATGTCGAATGGAATGACCCAGACCTTAACAAGCTTTTATATGCGTTCATATATCGTCTCTACGAGCCTGGAGAACGCTTCGCAGATCCATCCTATACCGAGACCAAGCCCGATAAGGAAACCACGGCAACGTATACCATAAAGATCACTTATCAGGGAGGCACGAAAGAGTGTCCTGGGTTTTACCCTGTATATGCGAGAAATCCGTTCACAACTCGTACACATGTTCTCTCCAATCCAAATTTCAAAGTTGAAGGCAACGATCTCACTGTACTTAAGGATCAATTTTGCCGAGTTGAAAGACGTTTTGCAGAACTAAGAATTCTCAACGAGTATGTTCACAAACCGGAGCGGGTGCCTGGCGTTGTGGTGGCCGCATATGGCGAAACAATTAGGCCTCCTATGTCAAAGAAAGGTGCAAGTACCGCTTGGGCCTTGGAGAGAGTGGATCCACTTTCGCGAGCATCCCTACACTGTCTAAAGTGTTGGAGACGTTGTTCGACGTTCTAGAAGGTATTTGAATCTGTGTTGTGATGCGATCTGCTGACACGTTTACAAGTATTGCGGTATTTGCGGCTCCACCGCAAGGTCCTTCATCGTGATATCAGCTCAGGAAACGTTCTGTATGTCGAGAATTCCTCGAAACGCTCGCTGCCGCCGAACACCGTGTCTGTTTCTCCTGCGGAAGAGGCGGAGACCAACGGGTTGCCGCTCTGCTATGCCAAGTATCTCCTGGGCTTGAGGTATGTATATATAGAAGTTGAAATTGGATTGTCGCTGACAATGGTTGGACGTAGCTCCAATCCGTTGGAAACATCGATGCTCCTTGTTGACTTTAACCTTGCGGAGCACTTAGATCCTGATAAGAAGACGCAAATGTACCGAACTGTGAGTTGGGTTCCGATCGTTATCCGTATGCTGGCCTGACTCTCCTTTCTACGAGGGAACACCTTTGTTTATTGCTCGAGCTGTTGAACGGGGAGGACCTGTGCCACCCGTTTTCGCCAGGGTCCCTGGGATTCCCAACAGTCCCGATCGCTATGCTGATGCCCACCCGGACCGAGTTAAGAATTTTTCGAGCTCAAATAAAGAATTCATCTTTAATCCTAAAGAGACTGGTGATAACGAATTTCACGGCATGTGGAGGCATGAACTCGAACACGATGCGGAATCTGTGTTTTGGCTGCTCCTTTACTGGGCTGTGGTCGCGCAGCCTGAAAACACTCCCAAGGAAAAGATCGACACGGAATCATGGGCCGCTTTGAACGGGGACCATGGGTCCAGAACGCGGTTAATCAGTAATCTCCCAAGGCACATGTCACCCAACCTCCTCCATTCGTTCTACGATCTCTTGCGACCTTTGATCAAGGATCTTGCCGCCATTCTTATTATTGACAGCCATTGGCTTCCAGCGTCAGATCCTCGAAGGGACCGATACTACATCACAGAAGCGTTCCAGCGCTCAATCCTCGACTTCGTGATCAAGAATCGTGGCGAAAAATTCATGGAACATCCTGTTGAGAAAATGTTCCGTAAACCACGCAGTATAGATTGGGGGTTGTGAGGTTTCTGCGGCACGCAATCGCAATTTCTTTGATTAAGTTGAGGCTAGCGTTGAACTGGCAGGACGGAGGTTTCGATGTTTGAGGAATTACATGCCATATTTTGGGGCGAGTTCTACAGCTGCTACTAGTGCCTGGAAGGTGAATGCGAAATTGAATGTCTGAGAGTGATAACGAAGGAAAACGAGCAGGATAAAAGCGACAACGCAGAGAAGGCACGCGAGAATGGGAAGGAACGAAAGTGAGCATGTGATGCCCTTTACAAACTTGATTGCTCGGAGATATTAAAGCTAGAGTCCAGACTCCATCATAGAAGCTACTAATATAACTAATAATTGCTACAATAAAGTCGAAATGTCTTTGAGATGAGAGAAAATGACGAGCAGCGCGATCTGTCCTCGGCTCGGAGTGATGCTACAGACGCGCGAGGAGCCTCATGAAATAAAGTAACGCTATCTAAAGGAATGTAGGTGAGCGTGAAACGTGAAGGGGTATCGTAAAACGGTCTGGGCGTCCGCCACCAACGGGGAGCGACGGAGAGTGCATGTCAGTGATCCATCCCGGGTCACGTTCAGGCCGCCGACTCGGATGACGATCATGATGGCGTCGCGTTCCTCGGGCTCCTCTGACCTGCCGCGGCCAATCCTCGTCCCTCCTCGGTATCCACCATCTCCTCCCAAAGTGCCAATATACTCCAACAGAGGGCTGCCAGTGCAAGTGAAAGCATTGATTATGCCCGCGGTAGTGTCGATGCCAGAAACTCGCAGCACTACTCTCTAAATCATCAGTTACATTCCCCCTGCACAGGTGGCCACATCACAGACGGTTTGAGTGATAGCAGGTGGCGTATCTTGAAACAAGAAATCCAGTAGTTCTGACTTGCGTTCCGACGTTAGGGACGTACTAGTAGGAGGTGGCGCACTGGCACGCGGGGCCGGGGCCCGGCGTGGCTAAATTCGTTTCGGAGATGGCTGAACGACGTCGATCGTTGTTGACATTCGACGGGTAGGAACGGAGAGGGAGCATTCCATAGCGCAGTGGTAGTATCTATTCTTCTAGATGATCGGAAAAACAGAGTACACAAAACGGCGGACTTTATACCTCAGGAGACATTCGTTAAAGCCGCCATTTCTGAGTTAGGGTTCCGACTGCAACCTTCTATTGTGTTCCGTGCACATGGCAGAACCAGTCAACCAAGCTGTGGGGGAAGCGAGGTAAAATAAAGGGACATGGCGAGGCAGGGCAGGACGAGCCCAACCATCCCAATCAACGCTCACCGGCAGTTGACATGTCATCGTGCATCACGAATACCCCGCAGCGAATTTGGGTTCTGCAGCACGGGACCATCAGAGAGAGGTCGACAAAATGGTACCATTGGGGAAAAGGATGGGCACAAGGTCGTGCACAGGCAACAATGTAGCGCCTTGCCAATTCTCTTTTATACCGTCCTATCTTACTACCCGTTCTTCAATCAGCTCGATTTTGACCTTCTTTTTTTTTTGAATTGGGGTTTATTGTCCCTGCAACAAGCAACAAGACAGAGCCTACAAGACAAGTACCGACGTAAAGAGGGTAAAGTAAGAGACAAAATAATGGGAGGAGTGATCGAAGGCAGCATGACAAGGAGTATATACGGAGGCAGGGAAGCAGAGAAGACAGAAGTGTGACTTACATCGTCCGCTGTCCAACGGCAAACGTTCAAGGGGGGTCTGGTCTGGGGGGCAGGGGACGGAGGGTGGCCTGGGTGAGGAAGATGAACTGGGCTAGGTTGCGGCCCCCTTGCTCGGAGGAGAAGATGGAGGCGGAGGAGTAGTGGGAGAGGGTGGACGCCCTCTGTTCAGTGTATAGGGGGCAATCGAAGAGGACGTGTGATAGAGTGGTGCGGCGAGTCACTCCGGGACTTGGAGGCGGTGAAGAGAGGTCGACATAATTGCACGGGCAGCAGGTGTTGTCGCCCTCGTCGGGGCGAAAACGGTCGCTGTAGTCCGCGATGAAGCCGTGACGAGAAAGAAGTTGGAGGCCGTTGGATTTTGACCTTCCCCGATTAGAATTAGTTCAGTTTATCGGTTGCACGCAGATGCCCGGGTCCTTCAAAGAAGCGAAACTGTACTTCGTTGACCGGCACGCCGACATCAACTTTGGTCATCCTGATCGTTCGAGATGGAACGGATTTCGGATTGGCCATATTGTGCCGTACGTTGAATTGGCAAGTTTCAAGTATGTGTCTACCTTAAATATGGGGTAAGTTTTCACCGTTTTTATCCAGTGTAGAACAGCTTCCCAACGCTGACTCTGACCCGGATCACTGGCACTACGCGGGTGTACAACGTGTGTAACATGACCTGAATGACAAATTTGTAACGATCATTCCAGCAATTACGCGACCACGACCGACACGCGTCTCAACAACATCGACAAGCATTGAACGCTCATGCCCGGGCCGTACTGGGCTTAATTGTAGCAGTGTCCCGGCCTCGAGCAGGCGAACGACTTCCCGCGATTTTAAGCAAAATCTTTAATTGTGAGTCGACTTGTGGACAGAATTTCATGAACATTTGAGAGGGTACGTACAGCCCTGTCCCTCCCTCCACCAATGCCGTAAAGACAGCTGTTGGGTGCAGGGTTGTCGTGATGACGGGTCGGACCCGGCATCTGATGAAACTCAGCATCTGATGCCCAAAATCATCATATCAACGCCTGATGCATGAGTCATGCATCAGCCTGTCACAGGCAATGTGGGATACTCCTCCTTATTTTGGAAGGTGAGTGTCACGTGTTCTTGACAATGCATTACGCGGCCCCATCGTCAATTCATCGTTATCTAGCCTCATCGCTTCCACTGTTTATTGACTACCACACGCACCTTTATGCACGATCAACATTATCTGAGGCCCACAAACAGTAGACTGAGCCTGGAATTAGGTGTCACGGTTCGCAGGGACCGTGGCTCGAAGTGAGCTTCGTTCTGGTTGGCTATTTGCTGTGGCGAGTCGGACAGGACTAGCAACACCAAATAGTCGATTCTAGCACGCGCAGACAAGGTCCCAGAGGAGTAGACTTGACTGTGCGAACTCTCGGAGGTTCGTATCGCGTGAGGCGGTTAGTACGGGCCGGCGCACGCGATGGTCGGAGTTACCGTTCCTAAAAAGGATAGACGGTGGCAGATGGATAAATGACGATGTGTAGGTTCAACCGCAACACGGGCGCGAGTGTAATTGGAATGCAAGAGAGTCTCGCCTTCCAAGGACACTCGTGAGAGGTTGAACTAAGGTTTGTGACGCGGACGCGAGGTGAGAAGTGAGACTACTTCTCACAGCGCGTTCGTATTAGGGTTCAGGCATCTGGGAACTTGTTTCAAGGAAATGGAACAAATTCACAGATGTCTGATCGTGGCGCGAAGTACCTGGATCAAGGTACGAAGAGGGGATTCACAAGAAGAGAGGAAGATGCGATGCGAGTGTGAGCAGGAGACAATGAACTGCGATTCTAGACGAAGCTGAAGCTGGGGCTTTAGCTCGTCTACAGGGCCCTATTTATGCGTACAGAGGGCCAGCCAACTATCCTACAAAGGTCACAGTACAGTAGCGAAGTCAAGACTATTGACTAAGGACCTGAGTCAGTTCTGATGACTCAAGAACTGACTCAGTGCGTCTGACTCAAGATCTGAGTCAAGAACGCTGACTCAAGATTTGAGTCATGATCCCTGAGTCAAATACATGTCCAAAACGGCGACGCACAGCCCCTAGAAGCGGAACAGAAGGGGCTGGCCAAGGAAAGGGGTCCTAGGTCACAACACAAGTCGAAAATCAGACGGAAAATAGTAAGAAATGGGCCGGGCGGCCCGCATAACCGTAACAGTACCCTCTCTCCTAGGCACATGTACCACCATGCGCCTCAGTCACCCCTGTCCATGGATTCCCAGTCAATGTCATCAAAAAGCGCCTCACCTGCATCGACGTCATCTGCATCATACTCATCCCAAAGATGAGTAACGGGCCGCAACTCCGTGGCCTTGATAGGACAGTCCCTCCCATAGTACTGGTGGTCAGGGAAGACCCGGCACCTATAGACAGTGCAACGCGTATGGGGGTGGTGACAGTCATGGGAGTAGTGCCCTTTCTTCTGGCAATAGAGGCACTCCCTCCACAAAGGACAGTTCTCGTACTTGTGGTCCACCCCGTCCTTGTTGCACTTGCCGCAATAATATGACTTCTTCCCCTTCCTCTTGCGCTTGCCCGTGATTCTCAGAGGGCTGACTCCGGAATCACCACCAGACGGCCCCCCATGCGACGAAGACGCGACGACGAGTGAACGTAGGCCGTCCCCATCTGCTGCACGTATCCCCTGGAGTTGATGAGCACCGTCACCTGCAGAAGGTTGGGCCCAGCTGAAGACCTTCCAGGGATCGTGAGGGGGTTCGGATCGCAGCGCGTGGGGGTCTCCAGCGACATGACTTCTGGCTGGAACCTCATGTCCGCTGCTAGCGTCTCCAGGGCTTCCTGGATAGGCGAGAGTTGGGGAGGCGGCGTCGGGCCTGGGAGAGGAGACGGGGTCCTCGGATGGTACGAGGTGCTGCGGCGAGGCTCTTGGCGAGGCGAGCGGGTGGTCCTCCTGTACGGTGGCGGCGCTGATCTGGGCTGGTTCTGCTGGGGTGTCCTCGGCAAGGGACGTCTCTGAGAGGGACCACTCTCCCCCCTCACAGACCGTGAGGGAGTCGAACGACGAGTCGAGGAGTTGGAGGTAGTCCTCCTCTGAGTTGGGGTATTGGAACGCAAGTTGTAGGGCATTACTCATGGAGGAGGAGGTAGTGGGGGTGATGATGGTGCGGATCCGTCTCTTCCTCTTCGCTTTTATCCTTCCTCCCCCTATCGCATTGGGGTTGCGCTGATAGAACTCCTTAATGAGCTCCGGAGCCTTCACATTGCCAGCGGGTTCCCAACTATCATGAGCGGGTGAATATCCCTTCCAACGAAGGAGATACTCAAGCTTCTCTGCCTTCCCTTTCTTGCGCGCATCAATGATCTGCTCCACCTCATATTCTGGTTCGCCTTCCATCAGATCAGGTGGCGGTTCTGTGAAGTTGCGCCCATGCTCTTCCGTCTCCTTGTAAGGTGTTAACAAGGACGCATGGAAGACATTGTGAATGCGCCAATGTGGGGGAAGTTGGAGGCGGTACACCACTGGGGAAATGACGTCAATGATGGGGAATGGACCATATCTTTTGGGTCCCAGTTTTGCGGACGGGTAGATTGTCTTTAGGTTTGTTCCTTCCAACAACACTTGTTGTCCTTTTTCGAATGGGTAGAAGTGCCTTTGACCCTTCTTTCTCTGGCGCCTTTTCAGCCACAGTTCCTGCGCTTTTCTGATAGCATCCTGGGCGCGCTCCCTAGCCTCCTTAAGCCACATTTGTCTTTGATGTAACACTGGGATATTTGTGCTTTTTCCGGAGGGGTGGATGATTGGGTTTGCGCCCCACAAGAGCTCACAGGGAGCCTTCCCTGTGCTCGCATTTGGCCAGGAGTTGTGAACAAATTGGGCAAGAGGAAGAAGGTTTGCCCAGTCGTCTTGTTGGCTGCTTCCATAGATCCGCAAATACTGCTCCACCCACTGATTAGCGCGTTCCGATTGTCCATCAGTCTGCGGATGATAAGCAGAGCTGATGTTCTGTGTGATTCCTAGCAGTTCACACATCTGGCGGGTGAAGTGTGCAGTAAAACGGGGATCTCTGTCCGAGATGATGTGGTGGGGGCAGCCAAAGAGAGGGAAGATGTGCTCCACATAGAGCCGGGCCACTTCTTCTGCGTCAATTGTCTTCTGACAGGGCAAGAAGAAGGCTGCCTTCGAGCAATCGTGGTCCACTACTGTGAGGATCGAGTCATATCCCTTGAGACTGGGAGATCGGTGATGAGGTCAAGGGAAATGGTCTGGAAAGGGATTGCCTTCGGTTCAACAGTGATCGGCATCAATGGTGGTTTAGGTTTCACAGTGTTGGGTTTCGTCATTTGGCAAGTTGCACATCCCTTAACGTAGTTCTGGACGAACTGTCGCATCGTCGGCCACCAGTAGTCCTCAGACACCTTCTGAAGCGTCGTGGCGATGCCTGGGTGCCCAGCCAAGGCGTGGTCATGGTACTCATGCAAGATCTGTCGCTTCAGATCCTCCTGGTCTGCGACCACAGGTCTTCCTTGGTGCACCCAGCGGTGATTCACTGAGTCCAGTGGGTAGGAGCGATGCAGCTCTGCGAAATAGCTCGGTGTGCGTACTTGCCAATCCCAAACCTGTTGTTCGAGACTACTGACCTCCGCTGCCCGCGCGAAGAGTTTGTCAGGCAGGACAAGGGTGTTTTCGTTATCGTGTTTCCCTTCGTCCATTCCTGGTGGTCTGGACAGCGCGTCAGCCTTGTTCAGCTTGCCTGGGCGGTGCACCAGTTTGTAATTGTAGTCCGCAAGGTCACTGAGGTACCTTGCTACGCGTCGGTTGATTCTCTGGGGTTGCCGGTAGTATCGAAGATTATTATGATCGGTGTGCACAATGGCAGTGAAGGGAGAGGAGAGGAACAAGTGTCTCCATCGTCGCAAACCCCGAATTACCGCCAAGAGCTCTCTATCGTGGACGTCATACCCTCTCTCAGCTTCGTTCAATGTCTGGGAGTGGTAGCCCACTGGACAGAGCCTCTGTTTGTCATTTCGTTGGTAGAGGATGGCCCCAGTGGCATACTGGGACGCGTCCACCTCCATCTCGAAGGGGCGGTCATAATCAGGTCTTTGGAGGACAGGATCGGACTCTATGATCTGGAGGAGTGCATCCAGGGCCTTGGTGCACTCATCCGTCCATTTGAATGGTCGTCCCTTCTTCAGTAAAGCAGTGAGTGGCGCCGCAAGATGTGCAAAGTGGGGGATGAATGGTCTCTGGTACCCCAAAACACCAAGCGTGCTCCGGACCTCTTTCACTGAAGACAAGGTTCGAGGCCATTGAGATAGTCCTTTCCTCTTCGTGGGATCGATGCGGATAGTCCCATGTTCCACGCGGATGCCAAGGTAGTCAATGCTGGTCTGCTCAAACTTGCACTTCGACAGTTTGAGGAAGAAGGATTCCTGGCGGAACATCTCGAGGATTTCTCGGACTATCCTCCTGTGCTCCTTCACATCTCCCCCTGTGGCCACCAAGACGTCGTCCATGTACACAAACACCTTCCCTGGGTAGCGGTTCATGATCTTAGCGAAGACCCGATCCATGCAACGCTGAAAGGTGGCTGGAGAGTTCTGGAGGCCGAAGAGCATCACCTTTGGTTGGTACAGGCCAAAGGGAGTCTTAAACGCGGCCTTCCATCGATCCTCAGGGCGAATCTGGATGTTATGATAGCCCCAACGAATGTCTAGTGCCGTGAAGAGGGTGCGTCCATGCAGCGCTTCCAGAATTTGCTCAATGCGAGGGATGGGGTACACATCTCGAATCGTCCAACTGTTCACTTCCCTATAGTCCTGGATGGGTCGGAGACTCCCATCTCTTTTCTTTATGAAGAACCAAGGGGTCGACCAAGGAGAGTTGGACTTTTCGATGAATCCCCACTGCTCATTCTCTTTCAAGAACTTCTGGGTCGCTTCCTTCTCCTCCCTCGTGAGGGCATAGACTTACAATTGATGGTAGCTGGGGCGTCCTCCTTCAAGACGATGGCATGATCCTCTGGTCGTGAAGGTGGGAAGCGATGGGATTTCTCTTCGTCAAAGACGTCCGCATAGTCCTGGTATTGGGGTGGCAGCACCTCGTGCTTTTCCCCACTGGCTACCTGCTCTTGGTGCGCCTTTATGGCCCATTCCTGGGCCACATTGGTGCGATCAATGCGTGCTGGTTCCTTTTCCCTGTCCTTGTATATCTGACGAGGGCGCTGAAACTTCCTCCACTTGGTTTCGATCCGTACTCCTCCATTCTGCACTTCCCCCTTGGCCCAATCGATGCGAGGATTGAACTCTGAGAGCCAGGGGTGCCCCAAGAGTACACGATCTTTGCCAAGATTGGTGACATAGAACCGCTGGAGGGTATCCTTGTCTCCTACAACACAGCGAAGAACACAGTACTCCGTGAGTGTCCCAGCTTGGTTCTGAGTTCCATCCACATTGTAGACGTAGCGGGGGTGAGGGAGTTTATGAGTGCTGAGTCCCCATCGACGGACTGTGCGCTGATCAAGGAAGTTTTCCGTGGCTCCACTGTCGACTAAGGCGACATCTGCGACCGTTTTGTGGACATTTGAAAACGAAATGGGCAAATTCAAAGCATTGGCATTGGCATAGCTAATGTACATTCGTTTCAGTCCTAAGGCTCGTACCCAGGTCGCGCGGCACGAGCTCTTCAAAAATCCTGGGGCGCAGAGTCGGTGGAGTCAACCATATCCTTGATAAAGCGTTCCTTGTCGTCGTCAGACAACTTCATAAGTCCGTCCATAAGCTGGTCGCGGGTGATTTCCTTTCTTTCTTCTTCGACAGCCCGCACTGCGGCAGGGCGCTGTGCAGGCTTGCTGTCCTTGTGCTGGCCCTTTTTCTTCTCAGGGCATGAGCTACTCATGTGGCCCTGCCGGCGGCAGAAGAAGCATCGTCCTTCCGCGCGTAGCTTCTTTTTTTCTTCAGGGGTAGGCCCCCCTGTGCGAATGGCGTCCACGTCCATGGCGTCTGAGGGCCGTGGCTTCGCTTGTCTGCCTGGCTGGTACCTCCCCAAGGCCGCAGCAAGGCGTCGGCGGAAGTCCTGGCCTGGCCTGTCTCCAGAGGTGGCTCTGGCTTCGATCCACCTCCCTTGGCGCCTCAGGGCCGCTGCCTGCCATCCCGCTAGAGTGTCAGGCAAGGTGGGTTCAAAATCAATGATCTTTTCGCGGAGGGCTCGCTTCAGCCCATCTTTGAACCGAAGGAGGGTTCCTTGCTCGTTTGGACCCCACTTGGCGAGAGCGATTAGTGTGTTGAAGTCATTGATGTACGTTTTGAGGTCCTCCCCCTGCATCTCCAGGGTGAGCAGTCTTCCCAACGCCTCCTCTCTGGCCACAGTGTTTTCAAACTGTGCCCTGAATGCGTTGTCGAAGTTCGTCCAAACCATTTCATCGTTGGGATCAGTGGCTAGGAGGTGGTGTGGATGCTGTCGCCACATCGCCACTCCATTCATGAGAGGCTGGATGATTCCATCAACCCACTGGTCAACTGCCTTGCCTCGGATCCTTCCTATACAGGTGAGGACCCGCAGATAAGGGTTGCTTATGGAGGGGTGGTCCCGGTTCATTTCCCAAAAGACTGAGAAGGCGCGGCGGAAACGTGCGAGGTCGTCACGATCCCCATTGAAAATTTCAGGGATCGTGCCATAGAGGGCTGAAGACTGGTGTGGCTGACCACCTGCTGCTTGTCCTCCCGGAGGGGGAGCTCCTCCTCCGCCTCCTCCCCCGCCTCCACCTCCACCTCCGCCTCCACCGCCGCCTCCACCACCGCCTCCACTTCCTCCCGGCTGTGCCCCAGCCGGAGGTCCTCCTCCAGGTTGCCCAGAGGAGCTGAATCCTGTGATGCCCGCTAGTGCTGTTGGTGCGGTAATGGCAGTGCTGACTGCAGCAGACCTGATGAACGCACTACCACTAGGCACACTAGGATGAGGTTGTGGAGAGGGGGAGAGGGCGGCTGGAAACATGGTGGGATCCACCAACATTCCACTGGTTGGGTCTGTCACCATTGACACGCTGACGTCGGAGTATGGTGAGTCCATTTGTTTTTGTACTGGGGGCACTTGCAACGTCGAGGTTGGTTCAAGCTGCTGATGAATTCCCGGGGGAACACTGGTTAAAGGGGGTTGTGCGGCTTGATAGACCGGTTCAAATAACTGTCCACTAGGTGAAAGTGCTTCGGGTCGCTCTGGGGTACTTCCAGATCCTGAGCCTGCCGGTGTCAAGGACAGCGCGTGTACTGGATAGTCTGGGTGCTGTGGATCACTTGGTTTCCACCAGCCGAGTTCAAATCGTGCAATGTCGTCGTCTGTGATGTATCTCCCTATCTCCGTCGCGTAGGTCTGTTGTTTATCGAACCACTCGACGTGATACCACTTCTGGTTGATAAACTCGATGGGTCCGTGTGGATCTCCTTTGTCAAAAGCCCAATAGGCACTTCGCTTGGGGTTTTCTTGACGTTCTATCCAAAAGGCGTGCCCAACTACGTGGTCTGGGAGGTCTGGTGCGTCTCTGGTTTCGACTCTGCTGAGCTTCCCCTTTTCTGAGGTCCAACCAACAGTTATGGAAGCCGTTTTGTCGATCAATCGCCCACTCTTCGCAAGAGGAGCGGTCTCAGTAGCCTATAAGTTGTTCACTCTAGCAAGAGGAACGAAAAATTTCTGTGCACTCTGGCACACACTTTCTCGGCCTGAAAAGAAAGTGGGCAACGGTTTGGTTCGTTCGGGGTACACTTCTTGTGACGAAGAAGTGGAGGGGAAGAGCTTCAGCTTATGTCACGGTTCGCAGGGACCGTGGCTCGAAGTGAGCTTCGTTCTGGTTGGCTATTTGCTGTGGCGAGTCGGACAGGACTAGCAACACCAAATAGTCGATTCTAGCACGCGCAGACAAGGTCCCAGAGGAGTAGACTTGACTGTGCGAACTCTCGGAGGTTCGTATCGCGTGAGGCGGTTAGTACGGGCCGGCGCACGCGATGGTCGGAGTTACCGTTCCTAAAAAGGATAGACGGTGGCAGATGGATAAATGACGATGTGTAGGTTCAACCGCAACACGGGCGCGAGTGTAATTGGAATGCAAGAGAGTCTCGCCTTCCAAGGACACTCGTGAGAGGTTGAACTAAGGTTTGTGACGCGGACGCGAGGTGAGAAGTGAGACTACTTCTCACAGCGCGTTCGTATTAGGGTTCAGGCATCTGGGAACTTGTTTCAAGGAAATGGAACAAATTCACAGATGTCTGATCGTGGCGCGAAGTACCTGGATCAAGGTACGAAGAGGGGATTCACAAGAAGAGAGGAAGATGCGATGCGAGTGTGAGCAGGAGACAATGAACTGCGATTCTAGACGAAGCTGAAGCTGGGGCTTTAGCTCGTCTACAGGGCCCTATTTATGCGTACAGAGGGCCAGCCAACTATCCTACAAAGGTCACAGTACAGTAGCGAAGTCAAGACTATTGACTAAGGACCTGAGTCAGTTCTGATGACTCAAGAACTGACTCAGTGCGTCTGACTCAAGATCTGAGTCAAGAACGCTGACTCAAGATTTGAGTCATGATCCCTGAGTCAAATACATGTCCAAAACGGCGACGCACAGCCCCTAGAAGCGGAACAGAAGGGGCTGGCCAAGGAAAGGGGTCCTAGGTCACAACACAAGTCGAAAATCAGACGGAAAATAGTAAGAAATGGGCCGGGCGGCCCGCATAACCGTAACATTAGGTATGTTGCATTGAATCTACGATAACTATTGACCAAACTGTTCCAGTTACTAGCCAGTGACTTGAGCCCCTCAATTGCCATTGACCGCGAGCCGGGCATGAAGTTCTATCTGTGCCCCAACATTCTTTTCCCCTCCGTGCCAATAGAACTCCATTACTTCACCACGGCCATCCTCCGGGAAGCGAAAAAGGTCCCTTAGCGGAATCTGTGTCTTTGGGTACCGGGCAGCCGCGTTTCGTATTTGTCCGGGTGTTAGTGGGACCATTGGCCGTGAAACATGGCCACGAATGGGTGTGGATGGTGGAATGGGTAGCTGTGAAGTGCTGTCAGACCACGAAAACGAGAAGGGACTAGTGGCAGCAGTAGTTTCGGGTAGGTCAGCTGTGTCCGCGTCATCTTTAAGCTCTTGTATCATTCCGTCAAATGTCTGTGGTGCATCTGTTGTGTCAACTTCCTCTAGAACTGTGGTGTCCGTGCTCGTTGAGGTTGGTGAAGTGTTGGAGTCGCCACTGTTGGATGTGAGACGCAATTTTTTTTTTGGACGCCTGAGCACATGCCCCGCTGCGACGTGACGCCGCTGGATGTCCTGCTTCACAAGTGCGATGTTATGTGTAGATTGGACAGATAGTTTTGTGCATAGCTTGCGTTGTATGATACCATACAGACTGAACATGCGTTCAGTCTCTGCGGAGTTAGCGGTGATTGATAGGATGTGGATAGCAAGTTTAATGAAGCCCTGCGTGCCATTGAAGTTGTCACCAGTGCTCCGATCTTCAATACCCTGCCAGATTTTAACAAGATTGATGTCCCGGTCCTTCATAAGAATCATAACTGATATTAGGGCAATTCCCAGACCGTCCAATAAGGTCCCAACTCACCTCTCGCTCATGAACTTCCTTTGACTCCTTGAGCATCATTACACTTTCGGAAAACATTCCCGCAGACTGATCATAATCAATATATGCCTGCCAGAAGTCCAAGTTTGCCTCTCGACCATAGATTCTTTCAAACATGCGCCTTGACATCTGATATAAGAGATTTCGGGGGAGATAAGACTGGTTGAAGCAAGAGCTGCGGATGTAGGGGTTGAAAAAGATGGCAAGAATGAACACAGGCTGATCAGCGGCCTTCCATCTCTTCTCAAGGCTTGCATGAAGGCTTTGTTGAACATGTTCTTCAACTGATGGGTCAGAGTAGATTCGGAATAGGTTGCCAAGCATTAAGAGGACATGATCAAGTCGGGTATGTGAAGCTTGCGCCACATTGGCAGCAATTGCGAGTGGCTCAAGATGCACGCAGATCCTGTATTTGATAAGCCAAGACTAATTATAGTATAACTAGATTACGCACCGATAAACTTTTGTCCAAAACTCACTATCATTAACCAGTGCGAGAATTGTATTGGCCTTGCGAATATCCTCAGCCTTGGCACCCGCACATCTAGCCAAGTCAACGTGACGTCGGAGACAGAGTGACCGCATTGCTGGTGACACAGCTAGAAGGCGTGACAGGGACAGGTAGTAGGCAAGCCATCGTGTGACAACCGGGAGGAAAAGGGTGAGCGCATGTGTACCTGGAGGTTTGCCTATCAATTGCTCGCTCACATCAGGAAAATCCGAGTTTTTCTTAACAGCGCTTGAGCATGCTTAATATGACTTAACAACACTTCTAAGCACTTTTAAGCAAAATGTCTCTAAGCTGGCCATGCTTAGGCTAAGCTAGGTCTTCTCCTTAATTTGACTTAGCCAGGGCTTATTGATGCTTATTTTGGGCTTAGTTCACTTAAATGGCAGCTTAGATCTGTGCTTACCAAAAGTTTTCAAGCACACAGATTTAGGGCAATAAAAATCATATATTGAGCTAAACTACAACATGACTATATACAGGAGACAATGGTTCCACCAGTCTTGGTGGAACAGCCCTGGCAGGGGTGGGGGCTGCAGGGCCACAGGGAGGTGGTGGTGGTGGTGGAGGCACGGGAGGAGGCGCGGGAGGGGGCGCGGGAGGGGGCGTGGGGCGTGGGAGGCGCGAGAGAACGCGCGGGCGGAGGCGAGGCGCATGGGAGGCGAGAGAGAACGCGCGGGAGGAGGCGAGGCACGTGGGAGGAGGCGAGGCGCGCGGGAGGAGGCGAGGCGCGCGGGAGGCGCGAGAGAACGCACGGGACGCACAGGAGGCGCGGGGCACGAGGGAGCGAGGAAGCGCAGGAGGAAGCGCAGGAGAAGGCGCGGGACGTGGGAGGAGGCACGGGAGGCGCGGGAGGAGGCACGGGAGGAGGCGCGAGACGTAGGAGGAGGAGGCGCAGGGGGTGGTGGTCCAGGCAGCAGAGGCGGCAGCGCGGGAGGAGGTAGTCAAGGAGGAGGCGACGAAAAAAAAGAAAAAAAAAGTCAGTTCGCGTTGAGGCGGGGCAGGCAGCGTGATAACGTACCAGGACGTCGGCGCAGGCAGCGCGACAACGTAGACTGCCTCACATTGGCAGTGGATCCAAGAGGAAACAAAAGCGGTGGGGGAGGCGCGGGCACAGGAGGCGCATGACGACGCGAAGAGGCAGAGCCAGAACAAGAGCCAGAGCCAGAGCCAGAGAGGGAGGCAGAGAGGGAGGCAGAGAAGGAGGCAGAGGCAGGGGCAGAGAAGGAGGGGACGCGGAGGAGGCAGCGGTGGGACGTGTTGGGGCGAGGCAGACAACGACGGAGCGGGATAGAGGGAGAGATGGAAAGGGGCGGCAGACTCGAGAGGCACGAAAATCAACATTGTGCAAACAGTAGTAAATAATACACCCACTGTAACGACTTAGCGAAAATTTCGCGAGTCGCGACTTAGCATATTTTTTTTCGGACTTTAGTTAAATTACATAAATTAATTTTTTATTTCTGTTTTGCTTGTCTTAAGTGTCTTACACATCTTAATTACTTAATGTGCTTGTCTTTGGCCTTGATTTGCTTACTTGTTTTACATACTCATTTTCTAAGTAAAAAATAAGCAGCTTGAGCAACTTGACAGGCTTAAAAATGAAATAAGCTAGTTAAGCTGACTAAGTTTTTTCTGGATTTTCCTGATGCATAAGCCAGTCATGTGCAAGGCTGTGATTGTTAAACCACTTCATGACCTCCAAAGCCTTGTTGACAGTGTCCTTGAGGTCTGGATTTGCCTTTAAGTAGTCACCAACCATCAGGTTTACTTGATGTGCCCAGCAAACAAGAACTATGATCTCAATTAGTGCTTCATGAAGAAGCCGACGCATTTTCTTCCCATCTGGGCCATCATCTGTACAATAGGCAATGACTTGAACCCCAAAAGTATTTTGCATATAGCTGATGTCATCTCTTGTGAGCTCGTAGAGCCGATCACCAGTTTTTGGCTGGCCGCGCATGTCATGTGTGCGCACGAGATATGCCTACCATAATTGGCGAGGTGAGATAATACGCAGCGTGAGCGTGATGTTGCATCGTCACGCACCTTATTTTCAACCGTCATCATCGACGTGACCACCGGCACCTTTGCATGACTTTTCCAGCCATCGCACTGGCCTGTTGCAAGCTTCCCTGTTACGGTTATGCGGGCCGTCCGGCCCATTCCTTGCTATTCTCCGTCTATTTTTCGACTTGTGTTATGACCTAGGATCCCTTTCCTTGGCCAGCCCCCTCTGTGCGACTTCTAGGGGCTGTGCATCGCCGTTTTGGACGTGTACTTGACTCAGGGATCATGACTCAAATCTTGAGTCAGCGTTCTTGACTCAGATCTTGAGTCAGACGCACTGAGTCAGTTCTTGAGTCATCAGAACTGACTCAGGTCCTTAGTCAATAGTCTTGACTTCGCTACTGTACTGTGACCTTTGTAGGATAGTTGGCTGGCCCTCTGTACGCATAAATAGGGCCCTGTAGACAAGCTAAAGCCCCAGCTTCAGCTTCGTCTAGAATCGCAGTTCATTGTTCCCTGCTCACACTCGCATCGCATCTTCTCCTCTCTTCTTGTGAATCCCCTCTTCGTACCTTGATCTAGGTACTTCGCGCCACGATCAGACATCTGTGAACTTGTTCCATTTCCTTGAAACAAGTCCCCAGACGCCTGAACCCTAATACGAACGCGCTGTGAGAAGTAGTCCCCACTTCTCACCCCGCGTCCGCCCTTGAACCTTAGTTCAACCTCTCACGAGTGTCCTTGGAAGGCGAGCACCCCTTGCGTTCCAGTTACACTCGCGCCCGTGTTGCGGTTGAACCCACACATCGTCATTAACCCATCTGCCACCGTCTATCCCTTTTGGGAACGGTAACTCCGACCATCGCGTGCGCCGGCCCGTATTAACCGCCTCACGCGATACGAACACCGAGAGTTCGCACAGTCAAGTCTACTCCTCTCAGGACCTTGCCTGTGCGTGCTAGAATCGACTATTTGGTGTTGCTAGTCTTGTTCGACTCGCCACAGCAAATAGCCAACCAGAACGATGCTCACTTCGAGCCACGGTCCCTGCGAACCGTGACATTCCCCCTTGTCTTCACCCCCACATCTTGGACTGCCTTGGTTGCTTCTCCCTCTAGAATATGTCCTCCAAGGTCTCGACGATCTGGCATCCTTAAACCGGGCAAACAGAAGTCTTGAATAAAGGCCATCCATTCGAAATTTGCAGCTGAGTTCCATGAATAGTCACAGGAAACAAAGAGACGACAAATGCGCTCATCTAAGGCCTTTTGTAGCTCAGCGGGGGTTGGGCCGCTGTTAGCGTCTGTCTCCGGTAAGTCATCAGTTTGTGCTCGTTTTTGTGGGTGGTAACTGTCTTCAGATAGTGCTGATGGTGTCATGAAGCGTATAGGAGGATAAGAAGTGGCACGGGGGAAGGGTAAAATGGCTGATGAGGCTGTAGCTTGACCCGGTGTGGAGGATGACGCTGCGGGAAGTGTTTGAGACTCCTGGGTGGTTTTATTGGCTTGGTAAACATTCTTTTCTGTTTCACGGTCTAACAAAGCTTGAACACGAATAACAGGGTCGATTGTTGGGCATCTCCTTAGGTGCCCAAGCATAGTTGTCAGTTGCCCGCAGATAGGCATATTTGGTATTGAAGTGAGGGCTATGACATTATTGTGAGTGCAACAGTCCTATCAACGAAGAAATAAGCAAACTTACCATGCTCTGTCAATTCAGAGTCTGTTCTCACAGATTTGAGGTTCCCGTTGAGTACTGCCATCGCATCCTCCTCCTTTAGGTTCTGCATATGGTTTGTCATGCAGTATTTGCATACTGCCGCAAGATGTGACTTGTTTTCTTTGTAGTGCTGGCCCGTAGTCAGGAAGTGTGCCCACAGGGAGCTCTTATGATGGATGGACATGCCAGCGGTTACAGGATACCGAAAACTTAGGCTCAACGTCACATAGCATACTCCTAGACTGTACTACCCAAGAATGGACTAGTACTCGCTTGTGCTATGTACATGTAATATACACGTGATGTGAATTTTTCCTGACCCCCCATCGGATTCGCATCTGATGCTTGATGGGTCAGGTGATGGCCGACCCTCGCTGATGGGGGGTCAGGCTGATGCTGACAACCCTGGTTGGGTGTAGCTAATAAGCGCTCTCGAGAACTACTACCCCTATCGTGGCGGACTCTGCCTTCAATGATCCGCTTATCATCTTGCTTATCATGGTCACCTTTATATTATTCGTTACACTTGTAAATTATAATTATACTTGATGACACTCAGAATGGAGGTTGGTCTCTATCATCGCCGCCAAAATGGGTGACCGTTTTCTTTATGGGCGCAGATACAGTAGCTGGGGTGCGCGTGCATTGGTGTCACGTGACATGTGATGATGGCGGCCACAGGGATTGGTTGCCTGTCCTTGCAGAGCAGAGTGAGTGACTCGAAGCGAGCGAAAAAAAACAGAACGGCAAGAATCTTACCGTGGTTCTGCAGTGTCAACATGTTCTATGGTACATTGTTCTTGACGTTCCTTGTCACTCCCATACGGATGCCCCGCACGAAAATTGCGTGCCGTAAAAACAGCAGAAATGTGAGCTCATCCATGATGGACTGAAGATCAGAGAGGTAAAAGAGAAAGGACTCGGAGCCCACTCACACATTCGGTCACGGCCCGTTTTTGCTCGGCGTCTGATTGTCCCTCGGTCTCTCCGTGGGCAGCTGCTGCAACTGCCCGTCGATCCGAGCCCATCTAAGGTGTCGCGGAAAAGACTATACCCGACGCAGCATCGATTCTTTATTTTCGGCTGCTTTTTGGATGAGACACTGATTGTGGTCCCTTGTGATGCCCGGGAATGAGGTTAGTGGGAGGGGAATGGACGAGGGAGCGCGGCACTGGACCACAAATAAAGCATGAACTGAAGCACGATCGAGCGCGAGAGAGCGAGATGGGGCAAGATGTCAGTCAAAACCAAAGCTCGAACAAACGCGGGGCATACCTTTCCCAACGCTTTCGATGCTGCCGAAGGCCTTCAGCTTGGCCTTGTTCCCGCTGCACAGGAAATTATATGCGATACACAGCTCAGCGAGCTGTTTTTGATGCAAATGTCAATGCCGATGCTGTCGAAATCGACATCAACAACCTCCTCCGCCTCCGTGGAAATAGAGTAGTCCTTGCCGGCATCCGAACGCAGACGACGAGGCTCCGATTGCGAGTGGTTGACTTCCATCCTTTTCGTACGAGGCAGGAGCGAAAGCCGCAAGATCACAGACGAGACGACAAGCAAAAGGAGAAAAGGAGCACGAGGGCAACGGCTTTGAGTCCAGGTGCGAATCCAGGTGCATGTGTGGCGGGTGCAGTGGGTGTAATGGCTGCGAGCGCAGGAACGAGTGGAAAGGGCACGGATGCGACGGCTTTGAGCACAGGTCAGTGCAGCAGGTGCGAGTGCAGTAAGGGGATGGGGCTGGTGCACTGATGCCAGGGGCGGCGGCGGCTCCGGACCGCGAGATCGTTGGAACCGGGGTGGTCCGATATGTCAATGAGCAGAATGTAAGCAAAAATGGCCAAAGTATGAAATATCGGTGTCGGTGAGGGCGGACGGCAAGCACTGTTTGAATGGGCCAAGTAGCCACGGGGAGGGTGGGGAAGCGATGTGGCAAACTTAACTGTGGCAAACTGGTGACAGCAAGGCTCCTCTTGCTTTCGAACGACCATGTCAACGACCATGTCAACATCCATGTCAACGTCCATGTCAACGACCATATCAATGTCCATGTCAACGTCATTTCCGACTTCTCCTGATTCAGGCCCATGTACACCTCCTCGTGGCCAGGCCCCTTTAGTCCACAGTTTCGCTTACGATGATCACTTTCTGCTCGAACCTTTTCATGACAAGTCAGAGTTCCGCAACTTTTTGGGTGTCGAACCCCCCGAAGGGGTTCCTGATCATGACGAACACTCGAGAGAATTTCTTTCATTGGCCAATAAGGTGGCCAAATTTATAAAGGACAGGGGTGAGCACTCCCTGTCTACGTAGTTGCCTTTCCCGCCGACATATCGTCTTCACTTTAGATTTCCCAAACCCCCTACCCTAGTGTTCCGGAATACGGAACACATATCACAAATGTCACGTTACGGACACAATGTGCATGCCCGACATCACGGCTGCCTTTGAGGACGACTGGAACAACAACAACGGCGTCATTCCTGGCCATTTATTCGACTTGCAGGGAGGAGGTATCTGCGGGAAAAACCGAGGAAATCAGAAGCGACAGGCGATGTCATATCTCCACTACCTGCTTTTGGCTAGACCCGACCTCTACGTTGCGCAAGGTTTCCTTTCCTCCTCCGACAACGTCAAATTCCTTTTGGGATTGGCGGCGAAGGTATACGGGAATTCGATGTCGAATGGAATGACCCAGACCTTAACAACCTTTTATATGCGTTCATATATCGTCTCTACGAGCCTGGCGAACGCTTCACAGATCCATCCTATACCGAGACCAAGCCCGATAAGGAAACACGGCAACGTATACCATAAAATCACTTATCAGGGAGGCACGAAAGAGTGTCCTGGTTTTTATCCTGTATATGCGAGAAATCCGTTCACAACTCGTACACATGTTCTCTTCAATCCAAACTTCAAAGTGGAAGCAACGATCTCACTGTACTTAAGGATCAATTTGCCGAGCTGAAAGACGTTTTGAAGAACTAAGAATTCTCAACGAGTATGTTCATAAACCGGAGCGGGTGCCTGGCGTTGTGGTGGCCGCATATGGCGAAACAATTAGGCCTCCTATGTCTAAAGGAAGGTGCAAGTACCGCTTGGGTCTTGGAGAGAGTGGATCTCCTTTCGCGAGCATCCCTACACTGTCTAAAGTGTTGGAGACGTTGTTCGACGTTCTAGAAGGTATTTGAATCTCTGTGGCGATGCGATCTACTGACATGTTTGCAAGTATTGCGGTATTTGCGGCTCCACCGCAAGGTCCTTCATCGTGACATCAGCTCAGGAAACGTTCTGTATGTCGAGAATTGCTCGAAACGCTCGCTGCCGCCGAACACCGTGTCTGTTGCTCCTGCGCAAGAGGCGGAGACCAACGGGTTGCCGCTCTGCTATGCCAAGTATCTCCTGGCTTGAGGTATGTATATATAGAAGTTGAACTTGGATTGTCGCTGACAATGGTTGGACGTAGCTCCAATCCGTTGGAAACATCGATGCTCCTTGTTGACTTTAACCTTGCGGAGCACTTAGATCCTGATAAGAAGACGCAAATCGCCCGAACTGTGAGTTGCATGCCGGTCGTTATCCGTATGCTGGCCTGACTCTCCTTTCTACGAGGGAACACCTTTGTTTATTGCTCGAGCTGTTGAACGGGGAGGACCTGTGCCACCCGTTCTTGCCTACGTTCCTGGGATTCCCAACAGTCCTGATCGCTATGCTGATGCCCACCCCGACCGAGTTAAGAAATTCCCGAGCTCAAATACATTTTTCCCCTTTTTTCCTGCAGAGTCTGATAACGAATATCGCGGCAAGTGGAGGCACGAACTAGAACACGATTCTGAATCTGTGTTTTGGCTGCTTCTTCACTGGGCTATGGTCGCGCAGCCTGAAAACTTTCACAAGGAAAAGATCCACCTGGGGTCATGGGTCGATTTGAACGAAAAGCACGAATCCAGAGAGCGGTTAATCAGGTCTCTCCCAGAGTCAATGTCACCCAACCTCCTCCATTCATTCTACAATCCCCTGCGACATTTAATCAAGGATCTTGCCGCGATTCTTGTTATTGACAGCCATTGGCTTCCAGCGTCAGATCCTCGAAAGGACGGACGTTACATCACAGAAGCGTTTCAGCGTTTAATCCTGGACTTCATGATCAAGAATCGTGGCGAGGGATTCATGGAACACCGTGTTGATAAAACGTTCCGTAGGGGCTTGTGAGGTTTCTGCGGCACGCAATCGCAAATTGGTTGAGACTAGCGTTGAACTGGCAGGAGATCCCTCAGTAAATGGTACAGAGGTTTCGATGTGTGAGAAAGAATCACATGCAATATTCTGGGGCGAGTTCTACAGCTGCTACTAGTGCCTGGAAGGTGAAAGCAAAATCGAATGATAACGAAGGAAAACGAGCGGGATAAACGCGACAACGCGGAGAAGGCACGCGAGAACTGGAAGGAACTAAAGTGGCACGATGGTGCCGATGCAATTTGCTCAAGCTAGAGTCCAGACTCGTTTCCCGAGGCTCCTTGCGCGTTTCACGAGGCTGCAGCCTCACTCGAGGACCGAGCGCGCCGCTCGTCATTTTCTCTCGCTTTATCTCATCTTGATTTTATTCAGCAATTGGTAGTCATATTAGTAGCTACTATGGAAGTAACACTATCTTAAAGAATGTAGGCCAGCGTGAAACGTGAAGGGGTATCGTAAAACGTCTGGGCGTCCGCCCCAACGGGGGGTGACAGAGCGTGCGTGCCGGTGATCCATCCCGGCGCCGCGATGGCGGTGCATCGCGTTCCTCGGGCTCCCGCGGCCAATCCTCGTCCCTCCTCAGCATCTAGCAAAGTGCCAATATACTCCAACAGAAGGCTGCCAGTGCCAGTGAAAACGTTGACTATGCCCGTGGTAATGTCGATTGCCATGACCTTTCTTTTCGTTCTTCTACCTCACATGCCTCACAGGCCTCATCATCATTGGCACTTCGTCATCACGTCCCTCGCCCTCCTTACACCGTACCTCTGCCTCCACCTGGCACGAATTCTCCGTTTTTGTCTACTGGGTATCCATGGCCAGTATTTCCGCTTCGTGACGAGCGTCGACGTGATTCTCTTCAGGTCAGATTTCCTCTTTCTTCTTTCATTTCTTCCCCATTACCAAAGCTTCTTCTGTCTCGCCACAACCTCGTCCATGCTCGACTCTGGGAGGTACCAATACCGGTTATTTCATCGTACATTTTCACCTGGAGCCGTGGCCACAGCCCCTCCGCGTTGACCAAGCCCGAATCCCTCAATCTTGCATTTACGCCCCCAGCTTCTCTCCTTGAACGAATAGACAGACCTCCGCTTCCGTTGACACGCGTCATCCCGGGCCTCCTCACTCTGCCAAGCTGTTCATCCATGGCACTAGCGAATACTTTCAGGATTTCGTGGGCTGGGATCGACTCTCCTTCTATTATCACCCTGAACTCTGCGTTTTTTAATCAGCTCAGATTTTGACCTTCCACAATTCGTTCAAATTGTCGATCGCACGAGATCCCGGGTCCTTCAAAGAAGCCAAGCTGTACTCCGTTGAACGGGCGCCCATATCGACTTTGGTCATCCCGGCATTTCGAGATGGAACGGATTTCCGATCGTTCTATCTATCACGATATTGTGCCGTGCTTTTGATTGGTTAGTTTCGTGTTTTGCTCATATATGCGGCAAATATTTCACCTTTCATATTCCATCTAGAACGGCTTCTCATCGATACGTGTTACTGTGACTACGGGACTATGGCGCTTTTAGGTTGGAAAGACTACGTGGATAACCCCCAATGGCTGGAGCTCTTCCATGCATTTTCAGCTGTGCGACATATGAAGATACCCCCCATGTTGGACAAGGTTACTGCATCTGCACCGCAAGGGCTCACTGAGGAGAGGCTTATGGAAGCGTTACATGTGCTCGGCGATCGTTCCCTACGTCAGAGCCCCCGCTCTGCATCTGCGTAGCACTGGCAAGTTATAAGGCCGTTCATTTCTGCCAGCTCTTCAATCATCCTGTCACTTTCACTGCATCACCCTGCCAGTGTCACTTTATATCTCACGGAGGAGGAGGAACACCTCACCCCTTCCTCCACAACCTTCCACATAATCTTCTTGTATGGTATCTCGCACCCCTTTGCACCACAGGGGCATCCATTGTCATGGCCCCGATGCAATATACAAGCGATTCCATGAGGAACTACTGCCATCTTTTCTCTCAACAGACCCATGTTGTCAGTCCAATAGGTATTTTGATCGTGTCAACTAATCCGCACCATCTTGTGTTCGCTCTTTAATCTTCGCTCCCTAAATGCTTCTCTCAGATTTCCGTGTCTGCCGTGTACAACGGTAGACTACTGACCTGAATGACAAATTTGTTACGATCATTCAAGCACCTACGCGACCACGACCGACATGCGTCTCGACGTCATTGAACGCTCATGCTGCACTGCTGGTGTACTACCGCTCGATTGTTGAAGTGTCCCGCGCGAACGACCTACATTTCCCGCGAGTCTAAGTCAGCAAGTACTTCAAAATGTTTGATTGGATGTCGACTTGTGAATGGAATTCACGTTAATATACGGGAGAGAACGAGCAGTTGGGTGTACCTAATCTGCTCTCGTGAACTACTCCATCGCGGTAGACTCTGCCTTCGAGGTTCCTCTTTTCGGGGACCCCTTTATATGATTTGTCACACCTGTAAATTACATGTTATACTTAACGATACTCAGAGTGGATGTTGGCCAATATCCTGGGCATTCTTATGTGTTTGCGCATGAATCATGTGACATGCACGTGCCCGCACGACCCCACATATTCGGATTTTTGCGCCTTGCGCCTTGCGGCCGACGGCGTCCCTCAGCTGAATTGTCAGCACCTCTGTCAAAGATTGCTCTTTCTCGCAGGTACGTCCAGTTCTGATCCCACCTTGTAATAACAGCCTAAGCTAACTTCAAGTGGAATTTCGAACTACTAGCATTACACTCGACGCCCATTAACATCTTCTCAAAAAGGTTACTAGGGAAACCCGGAAAGGACAGGTCATTATGCGTCATGGGGAAGCGCGTGTCGATCAAAGACGACTGGGTACGTCTCGTGCCATAGGCCGCTGCTGAAGCAATCACTCACTTGAATCGAGTAGGCCCGATTTCTTTCCCACGCGCGACAGTCGGATCCCTCCCTGACGATGTCCTCCTGGAAATCTTTGACTTCTGTCAAATGCCTTGGTACTACTTCCCTCAGTGGTGGCATCCACTGGTGCACGTATGCCAAAGGTGGAGATACATTGTGTTTGAATCACCGCTTCGCCTTAATTTGCGACTTTTATGCAATGCGAGCACACCCATGAAGAAGCTATATATCTGGCCATACTCCTTTCCTATCGGAATACATGAATCGAGATTTCTACTACACAACCAGAGTGGAGCAAACATTATTGCCGCACTCGGCGAGCATCACAATCGCGTGTCCGAAATAGATCTCAAGATAACAAATACTCTATTGAAGCGACTGAACCAAGTGTTGGAGAAGCCGTATCCAGTTTTGACACGTCTTCGCCTTCTTACTCGGAAGTCGGCACCGGTGCTTCCCAATACCTTTTTGGATGGATCTGCTCCCTGTCTAAAGGACCTCATCTTGATTGGTATCCCATTTCCGGCACTACCTAAATTGCTTCCATTTTGCCATGACCTTGTCAAAGTTCACCTCGGGATGATACCCCACACTGGTTACATTTCACCCCAAGCTATGGCTATGGCCCTATCCGCGTTGGCCAAGCTTAAATTCGTTCACATTGGATTCGAATTCCCAGCTTCTCGTCCTAATCCAACAAATAGACCCCCGTCTTCATTGACACGTGTTGTCCTCCCCGCTCTCACCCTTTTGGAATTCCACGGCGCCAGCGAGTACTTTGAGGATCTTGTGGCTCGGATCGACACTCCTGCTATTACTTCCGTCCACACATCGTTCTTCAATCGGCTTAATTTTGACATTCCACACTTCATCCAATTCATCAGTCGCACACAGATCCCCGGGTCCTTGAAGGAGGCGAAGCTGTACTTTGAAGATAAAAGCGTCCTGATCCACCTTGGTCATCGTGCGGGCGGGAAGAAATTTCCGATCACTCTATCCATCACGATATCGTGCCATGGGTTGGATTGGCAAGTTGGGTGTCTAGCTCAAATATGCAGCAATATTTCACCTTTCTTATCCAATGCAGAACGGCTTCTCATCAATACCAAAGGCTTTGACAATGAAGTGTTTTCAGACTGGGAAGACTACGTGGATAACCCCAATGGCTGGAGATCTTCCATGCATTTTCGGCTTTGCAGTACATGCGTATACCGCCCAGGCTGGGTGAGGTCGTTGCATCTACGCTGCAAGAGCTCACTGGGGAACGGGTCATGGACGCGTTGCTGTTCTGCACGATCTCTACTTTCCATCCAGCTCTGCATCCACGCAACAAGCTATAGAGCCATTCATTTCCTCGCGCCAGCGTTCCAATCACCCCGTCACTGTCCATCTCACAGAAATGGATGATTATCAGGAGTTTCAGTTAATCTTGATGGATGCTCTCCAATTCTCTTTTCGCTAGTACCTGACCCCTCCTGGTTATTCCATCTCCCCCACAGCTGCTACTATTGCGCGCGGACTGAGCCGAGACGATCGGACAGTCCGCGCTGTGTCTCAACATTTGATGTACGGTCCCACACTTTTTGGCTCAGGATAGGAGCATATAGATCAATTTGTGCTTCAGGTCGTCGTTGCGTGTTATGGACAGACAACGGGGGAAACCGCTGGCACAACTCCATGTAATACTCAGTTGATCTCACAGCAAACTACTGTAGCCATTTTATGAGAAATTAGCGACCCCTCTACAACTCACTGCAGACTTTTTCTTCGGATGAAAAGTACTAAGAAAAGGGACGGAACGTGGTACGGGTAGTCTACGGACTCCCGGGCCGAGTGTTTACCGTTAGCCATTCGGCGCTCGCCGCCAACATCACTATGTCGACCATTCTATCATTCCTGAAGACCCCTCGTCTCGTTTGCTCATATCAAGTACTGTAGGTTTGCAGCACGCTCAACCACCATCATTAGGAATATAATTTCTTTGACACCCTGTGGCATGCGGGGTAGTCTGGAGAGAGGTACTCGTATTTCTGACACGGTCAGTCGAGCGGAGTTTGATGATCTGCCCTTTCTTTTGCACGTTGGTCCGCTCATGAGCATTATCCGTGGTCTTCTGGGGGGAAGGGGAATCCTCCTCACCGACTTAGCGTAAGTCATGCCTGTGACTCTAGATGAAAATTTCTTAGGCCACGTTCAGTTGCTCGCCTCGCTTCAAAGCTTCAACTCTAAGCTCTAATGCTCACGTCAAGTTCGACGCAATATGGCTGTCCATCTTGCAAGGGTATATAGCCAGATTCATCCTTCGGTAGATGTGAGATCGCCCCACTTCGTTCCTTCTCCGGGAGTGCGCCAGAGCCTGCATCACGGTGCGTTGATGCGGTGGCCAAGCGTTCGGAGCGTCCCATAATCTTCCAATGCAGCCCGGAATTAATGAAGGAGAAAGCGTTGGCCGAGCAGAGCTCATCGGGGATGATACAGACCGAGAGTGGATAAAATGCGTCAACGAAGCATCGATCGATGCATTCCCCGGCAGGACATTCCACGTAGGAGACTTTTCAGGCCGCGGCGTCTCTCTCAGGACGGGATGAACGTGCTTCTCGGATTGCAAATTCATTTATCGAACTGATAGACATGCGGCCAGGCAGCCACGCGGCCAGCCTCGTTCTCTACGAATGTGAACACCCGAGCGGTTGCAAGGAATGAGTGTACTGTACCACATCTTCCTTTCCGAGTCCCGGAAACCACCACCGCGCCGTGTGACTGGCACCTAGAGTACTAAAAGTACTAGAACTGTAGAAGTACATACACCTGCCCTGTAAATCTCGACAGAAAACCCTTGGCATCCTCGCGACATGACTCACCTCAGGCTGTCATCAGTCCCATCAGCCCAAGTCCCATCACCCAACCAAGATATCCTTTTAAGGGTCTTCCTATAATCTCGGGTTACATGAACTCCGGAGGTTGGCCAGACGGTTGGTGGAGAGCGCGGTAAACTGGGCCGGTCATCCCGACTAGGCGTATTCCCTGTGGTGGTCAGCAATATCACGTAAGATGGTTATGGTTATGGTCCAGTTGGTGGTGTGGCCCTCTGCGGCCGCAGTCGCAAGTTCTTGAAGGCATTTGGTTAGGTATGCACTGTAACCGATTGCGTGGGCGACTGAGCGAGAAGGTCTGGGGAGAGCTCCACAACTTCTACTTGAAGCACTTTTTCCCGCAATTCCAAGTCAGCAGGTACTTCAAAACATTTGATTCAGTTGGTGTCGACTTCTGGACAGAATTTGCTTGTCAATATTCAACACCCCTGTCCTTCCACCTATCCGTAAAGATGACTGTCAGGTGTAGCTAATAGGCTCTCGAGAGCCACCCCAATCGCTGCTCATCGTCATGAACTCTGCCTTCAATGTTCCTCTTATCGGGGACTTCTTTGTATTGTTCGTTACACAATATACTGATACTCAGCGTAGATGGGCGCCGTATCCATTTATCGATGGGCGCGGCTGCAGTGCACGTGTACTGTATCACTGGCATGTGACATGCACCGTGAGACCGTTGCGACGTCGACCACATACTAGTAACCTTGCGCCTCCGACGTCCCTCAGCTGAATTGTCAACGCTCTAAGACTCCTCTTTCTCTCAGGTACGTCCAGCTCCTTGCCCCTCACAGAAATAGCAGTCTAAACCAACTCTGTGCTTGCTAAGTTGAATTTCGAAACTACTAGGACTGGCAGTCACACTCGACAGCCCATCAACTATCAATCTTCTCCAAACAGGGAAAGGCGGTCATTATGCGTCATCGCAAGGAGCGTAGTATTAATCAAAGACGATCGGGTAAGTCTCATGAGTCATGACCATAGGCTGCCGCTGAAGCAATCATTCACTTGGATCGACTCGGAGTAGGCCTGATTTCTTTCCCACGCGTGACAATCGGATCCCTCCCTGACAATGTCCTCCTGGACATCTTCGACTTCTATCGAACGCCGTCTCCGTACACTGATCGGAGGTGGCATGCGCTGATTCACGTGTGCAGAAGATGGAGATACATCGTGTTTTCATCACCTCTTCGTCTTGATTTGCGACTTAAGTGCAATGCGAACACACCCGTGAAGGAGACGCTAGATGTCTGGCCACGCGGCTTTCCCATCCTCATAGAGGAATCAAGACCGCGACTCCCTCTGAGTGGAGTTAACATTATTTCCGCACTCGAGCACCACGACCGTGTGTCCGAAATCATTCTTCTCTACACAACAAGTACCCTATTGAAGTGACTGTACAAAGTGATGAAGAAGCCATATTCAGTTTTGACATATCTTCACCTTGACTTTGATAAGAAGTCGGCACCTGTGGTTCCTGATACCTTCTTGGGTAGATCTGCCCCGCGTCTAAAGCATCTCAACTTGTTCGGTATTCCATTTCCGGCACTACCAAAACTTCTTTCATCTTGCCATGATCTCGTCGAAGTTCAACTCAAGAAGATTCCCAATACTGGTTACATTTCACCCAAAGATATGGCCACAGCCCTATCCGCGTTGACTAGGCTTAAATACGTTGACATAGGATTCCAATCCCCAGCTTCTCGACCTGATCCAGGAAATAGACCTCCAACTTCACTGACACGTGTTGTCATCCCCTCTCTCACCCATTTTGGGTTCCACGGCGCTAGCGAGTACCTTGAGGACCTTGTGGCTCGGATCGACACTCCTTCTACGATTTCGGTCTACACAGTGTTCTTCAATCAACTCGATTTCGACATTCGACATTTCGTCCAGATTATCGATCGCACACAGATACCCAGGTCCTTCAAAGAAGCGAAGCTGTACTTTGGTGATAAAAGCGTCTACATCCACGTTGGTTATCGTGACCCAACGGGAGGGAAGAGATTTCTGAACGCTCTATCTATCATGATATCGTGCCTTGGCTTGGATTGGCAAGTTGGGTATCTAGCTCAAATATGCAGCAAGATTTCGCCTTTCTTATCCAATGTAGAACGGCTTCTCATCGATACCAGTTCTGACAACAGGAGTACTGAAACGAATGTGGTATTTTCAGATTGGGAAGACTACGTGGATAACCCTCAATGGCTGGAGATCTTCCATGCATTTTCAGCTTTGCAGCACATGCGTATACCGCCCACACTGGGTGAGATCATTGGATCTGCGCTGCAAGAGCTCACTGGGGAAAGGGTCATGGATGCGTTGCCTATGCTGCGCCATCTCTATCTTCCATCCAGCTCTGAAGCCACGCAGCAAGCTATACAGCCATTCATTTCCTCGCGCCAGCATTCCAACCACCCTGTCACTGTCCATCTCACAGAAATGGATTGATTCTCAGTATTGTGTTAAGGTTGATGGATAGATGCTCTCCATTTCTCCGTTTGCTAGTATTTGTCTTTATCCACCTCTCCCGGTGATTTCCACCACCCCACAGCTGCTTATCGCGCGCGTGACTGGGCCGAAATGGTCGGACTGTCAGCCTCTCGTCTGAACATTTTTATGTACGATCCCGCATTTTGATGGCAGGCTAGGAGAAATACAGATCAATTTGATGTTCCAGGCTGTTGTGTAGTGTTATGGACAGACACTGGGAGAAACCGCACAACTGGCCATATAATATTCAGTTGTTGGGTGGGAGTTGCGGAAGTGAGATGGAGATCACGTGCCACTTGAACCAGCACTATGTGATGACGTGGGCGGATTATGGTAATGTCGATTGCCACCACCTTCGAGTTCGTTCTTCTACCTCTTCTACCTCACAGTCTTTAGTCACCACTTCGTCGCCACGCGCCTCGCCCTTGATTCCTTACAACACAATTACCTCTGCTCCTACCTGGTACTACTAAATCATGTCTACGTCGCCACCTGGTAACCTGGGTATCCACGGCTAGCATTGACGAACGTCTCCTTGAATCGACGTGATGCCCTTCCGGTCAGAGTTCATCGCTTTTTCTTCATTTTCCCCCTTTTCTCCTTCCGAGTGTGAATGTGATGGTTACTCGCAGTTTCCACGATCGTTGGCCTCGCGCTTTCATTTCCTTCCTTCTTTTTGATGTCGGCTCGTGGCATATTTATTCAAAGTCTAATAATGCCCGAAACGAGTTGAATGCCACAACCCGTGACGTCTCTGCGAAAACGACGATTGTAACTGTTTTGCCTTCAGGCTTTTCGTATTCCAAACCACCTCTACAATTGAGCGCGCTTCTCAGATTCTAGCGCTTTAAGCGTAACGCGACCACCACTGGCATGTTTTTCATCAACATTAACTGGTTGGGGTCATCAGGCGTCACTCTCTACCTCAAGCTCCGCTGTGGGCAGGTGTTGTCAAGAACTGAATGCTCAGGCCGCAGTCGGAACGTACTGGCCAATCGTTGTTGTGTCCCGCCCTCCAGCAGGCGACCGACCTTTTCTTCCGTAATTCTAAGTCAACAAGTACTTCAAAATATTTGCTTGTGCGTCGACTTGTGGACATATTTGCATGTCAATATTCGAGAGAATGCGTGCAGCCCTGTCCTTTCACCTATCCATAAAGATGACTGTAAGGCATAACTAATCCCGCCGCTCATCGCCATGGCCTGTGCCTTCAATGTTCCTCTTATCTGGGACAAATTTGTTACTCTTGTAAACCATATACTATATTTAATGATAATCAGAATGGATGCTAGCCTCTCAATCGCTGCGGAATGGGCGCTGTATCCGAGTCAATCGATGAGCGCGTCATGGTGCACGTGCATCCATGTGACGTCACGGTGCACTTTGCGCCCCTGACACCCTGAGGGGCTCCGACGTTCCTCAGCTGAATTATCAACATCTCTGTCGAAGAGTTCTATTTCTCGCAGGTACGTCCGATCCTAATTTCTCACTGCAATAGCAGCCCAAGCTAACTCCGTGCTTGCCAAGTTGAATTTCGAACTAGTAGTCACACTCGACAACTCATTAATAATCCATCTTCTCAGCTAACAAGAGTTACTAATGCAAGGACAAGTCGTTATGCCTAACCGGAAGGCGCGTAGTGTTAATCAAAGACAATCGGGTACGTTTCATGATCATAGGCCACTGCTAAAGCAACGACTCATTCTTGAATCGAGTAGGCCCGATTTCCTTTCCACCCGTGACGATCGGATCCCTCCCTGAAAATGTTCTCCTAGAGATCTTCGACTTCTGTCAGATGACTCAGATGTATCGTTACGACCCCCCTCGATGGTGGCATGCGCTGGTGCACGTATGCCGAAGGTGGAGATATATTGTGTTCGAATCACCGCTTCGTCTTCATTTGCAACTTTTATGCAATGCGAAAACCCCCGTGAAGAAATCACTAAATGTCTGGCCACGCGCCATCCCTATCGTCATAGAGGAATCGATATTGCGACCCCCTCAAAGTGGAGCTAACGTTATTGCGGCAATCGAGCATCACGATCGCGTGTCCGAAATCGATCTCTATGCATCAAGTACTCTAATGAAGCAACTCCACGAAGTGATGAAGAAGCCGTATCCAGTTTTGACACGTCTTCGCCTCTATATGGGTCAGAATTCGGCACCGGTGCTTCGCGGTACCTTTTTGGGTGGATCTGCCCCGCGTCTAAAGGAACTCAGCTTGACTGGTATTCCATTTCCGGCACTACCAAAACTTCTTTCATCTTGCCATGACCTTGTTGATGTTGAACTCAGAAAGATACCCGATACCGGTTACATTTCACCCGAAACTATGGCCACAGCCCTATCCGCGTTGACTAAGCTTAAATTCGTTTACATTGGGTTCGAATCCCGAGCTGCTTCCCCTGATCCAACAAATAGACCTCCGTCTTTGTTGACACGCGGTGTCCTACCCGCTCTCACCCGCTTGGAGTTCCACGGCTCTAACGAATACTTTGATGATCTTGTAGCTCGGATCGACACTCCTGCTATTATTTCCGTCCACACATGGTTCTTCTTTCAGTTCGATTTTGACATTCCCCATTTCCTCCAGTTTATCGGTCGCACACAGATGTTCGGGTCCTTCAAGGAAGCGGATCTGTACTTTGGCGATGAAGGCGTCAACATCCGTTTTGGTCATTGTGATCCACCAGGAAGGGACGATTTTCAGATCGCTCTATCTATCATGATATTCTGCCATGGGTTGGATCGGCAAGTTGTGTGTGCAGCCAAAATATGCGGCAAGATCTCGCCTTTCTTATCCAATGTGAAACGGCTTCTCATCAATAGCAATGAAGTTGCCTATTTGGCGTTTTGGAATTGGAAAGACCACGTGGATAACCCCCGATGGCTGGAGATCTTCCATGCATTTTCGGCTTTGCAGCACATGCAGATACCGCCGAAACTGGGAGGGATTATTGCATCTGCTCTGCGAGAGCTCACTGGGGAAAGGGTCATGGACGCGTTGCCTATGCTGCGCCATCTCTACCTTCCATCCTTCTATGAAACCTTTCTATCCACGCGGCGAGCTATCGAGCCATTCATTTCCTCGCGCCAGCATTCCAATCACCCCGTCACTGCCCATCTCACAGAAATGGATTGATTGTCAGGAGTCTCGGTTAATGTTGATGGATCCTCTCCACTTCTCTTTTCGCTAGTACCTGTATTTATCCACCCCTCTCTGTGATTTCCACTTCCCCAGAGCCTGAGCTGCTAATATCGCGCGTGCGACTGAGCTCAGATTATCTGACTGTCCGCACACGTCTCAATACGATCCCGCATTTTGATGGCAGGCTAGGAGAAATATCGCTCGATTTGATGTCGTTGCGTGTCATGGACAGACACCGGGGGAAATCGCTGGCACAACTGGCCGTGTTGATTGCGACGGAGAAATACTGTAGTCATTTCATGAAAATTTTAACGACTCCTCCACAAAACACTGCGGACGTTCTTCGGGACACGAAAACGACAGAACGTGGAGAATTATTTTTTTTCAAAATCTGCATTTATACTCCGCAATGTGTGTCTTAGACAAGTCCCCGGGGGATTGTAATGGCGGCTGGGGCGGTAAGGAGCGTAGCGAAGTACTCGACGGATTCGTGGTTGTGAGGGAGCCACATGGGCCGGAACGTGGAGGTCGTGGCGGACGGTACGCGGTCTACGGGCTCCCGGGCCGAGTCTTTAGCCATCCATCGAAGCCCGTTCAGCCCAACGTTATAGCTCACCCACACTCCCCCGCCGCCTGACCCAATCCTGTACGCCTAAGGGACCGCGTCAAATGTTGCGGGATATAAATGCTGATCTTTTAAAAAAAGAAACGTCCTTGTCATCCGCTTCTTGAACTTCTCCCAGAACATCACTATGTAATCGAGATCGTGATCAAAGGGGATCACATGACGTTCTTGGCCTGCCGGACGGCCCGGACAGTAAATGACAGGTGGCATCTGTCACCTTGACTCATTTGCTCATATCAAGTACTGTAGATTTGCCGCACGCTCAACATCACCATTATGGATTCCCTCTCTTAGCGGCGTATAATCTCTCTAGCAGCCTGTGGCATGCGGGCTAGTCCTGAGAGAGTTACTCGCATTTCTGCTGGCGCGGTCAGTCGAACGAAGTTTGATCTGTGCTTTCTTTTGCTCGTTCGTCGAAGCTCCGGGGAGCACCTGATGAGAGCTGGCAGTTTCCAGTGAAGGGCCTCGGTAAGCTTTTGGATATTTCTTTCAGGCTCTACTCATAAGCATTTATCCGTGGTCTTCTGGGGGAAGGGAATCCTCCTCACCGGCCTAACGTAAGTCATGCCTGTGACTCTCTGTAATCTTCTCCTTTGCTCCCGTGCCAAAATTGATATTGGTCCACAGGGTAGGGGTTGCGGGAGTGAGATGGCGGTCGCGGGCCACTTGAACCAGCAGGCACGATGTGATGACGTGGGCAGGAGTTTGTAACGGGGCGAGGTCACACTAGCATCCGTGAGGGGGTTATGGTAATGTCGGTTGCCACGACCTTTGTACTTTTGCTCCCACCTCGTGCAAATTTTGTCTACGTCGCCACCTGCCAGTGGGTATCCACAGCCAACATTTCCGCTTCGTGGCGAGCGTCTCCTTGAATCGACGTGATTCCCTTCCGGTCAGAGTTCATCGCTTTTTCTTCATTTTCCCCCTTTTCTCCTGCCGTGTGTCAACTCGCAATCCTCACTATCGTTGTCCTCGCGGTTTCATTTCCTTCCCTCTTTTTGATGGCAGTCTTGATTGGTGGCAATGGCGGTTCGTGGCATATTTATCCAAAGTCTAGTAGCGCCCGGAACGAGTTGAATGCCACAAACAGTGGTCTCTGCGACAACGACGATTGTGAGTGTTTTGCCTTCAGGTTTTTCGTATTCCAAACCACCTCTACAACTGTGCGCTCTTCTCAGATTCCAGCGCTTAAAGCGTAACGCGACCACCACTGGCATGTTCCTCATAACATTAACTTGTTGGGCGTCACTCTCTACCTCAAGCTCCTCTGTGGGGCAGGTGCTGTTGTGATGTTCAGGTTGCAGTCGGAACGTACTGGTCAATCGTTGTTGTGTCCCGTCCTCAAGCAGGCGAAGTCAACAAGTACTTCAAAATATTTGGTTGTGCGTCGACTTGTGGACATATTTGCATGTCAATATTCGAGAGAGTGCGTGCAGCCCTGTCCTTCCACCTATCCATAAAGATGTCTGTAGGACGTAACTAATTCCGCTGCTCATTGCCATGGCCTGTACCTTCAATATTCCTCTTATCTGGGACAATTTTGTTACTCTTGTAAACAATATACTATCTTTAATGATAATCAGAGTGGATGTTAGTCTCTCTATCGCTGCGGAATGGGCGCCGTATGCGAGTCAATCGATGGGCGCGTCACGGTGCACGTGCATCATGTGACGTGCATCGTGCCTGAACCACATAGCCTTGCGCCTTGCGGCTCCGACGTTCCTCAGCTGAATTGTCAACATCTCTGTTGAAGAGTTCTCTCTCTCGCAGGTACGTCCAGACCCGGACACCTCAATGCCATAGTCTAAGCTAACTCTGTGCCAGTGTTTGCTAAGTTGCATTTCGAACTGCTAACAGTCACACTCGATAGCCCATTAAACACCCATCTTCTCAACGAATAACAATGGTGAAAGGGCAGGTCATTATGCGTCATCAGAAGGTGTTTTTTAATCAAAGAGGCCCAGGTATGTCTCATGACCATAGGCCGCCGCTGAAGTAATCACACACTTTGGATCGAGTAGGCCTGATTTCTTTCCCACGCGTGACAATCGGATCCCTCCCTGACAATGTCCTCCTGGACATCTTCGACTTCTGTCAAATGCCTTCGTACAACTTCCCTTCATGGTGGCATGAACTGGTGCACGTATGCCGAAGGTGGAGATACATTGTGTTTGAATCGCCGCTTCGTCTTGATTTGCGACTTGAATGCAATGCGAAGACACCCGTGAAGAAGATGCTTGATGTCTGGCCACTTGCACACGCCTTTCCCATCGTCATAACGGAATCGGAATTTCGACTCCGAGTCCCTGGGAGTGAAGCTAACATTGTTGCCGCACTCGAGCATTACGATCGTGTGTCCGAAATCTACCTCGACACAACAAGTACCTTATTGAAGGGACTCTACAAAGTGATGAAGAAGCCGTATCCAGTTTTGACACGTCTTTACCTTCGTACTTCGAAGTCAGCACCGGTGCTTCGCGATACCTTTCTGGGTGGATCTGCCCCGCGTCTAGAGGAGCTCGAGTTGGTTGGTTTTCCATTTCCCGCACTACCAAGATTTCTTCCATCTTGCCATGACCTGGTCGATGTTCGACTCGAGAACATACCCCATACTGGTTATGTTTCACCCAAAGCAATGGCCACAGCCCTATCCGCGTTAACGAAGCTTAGACTCGTTCACATTGGATTCGAATCCCCAGCTTCTCGTCCTGATCCAACAAATAGACCTCCGTCTTCATTGACACGCATTGTCCTCCCCACTCTCATCTATTTGACGTTTTCAGGCGCTAGCGAGTACTTTGAGGATCTTGTGGCTCGGATCGACACTCCTGCTATTATTTCCGTTGACACACGGTTCTTCAATCAGCTCGATTTTGACATCCCACAATTCCTCCAGTTTATCGATCGCACACAGATCCCCGGGTCCTTGGAGGAAGCGGAGCTGTACTTTGATAATAAAAGCGTCTTGATCCAATTTGGTCATCATGATCCACCGCCGGGATGCATGGGATTTCTGGGCGATCTATCTGTCATGATATCGTGCCATACCTTTGATTGGCAAGTTGGGTATCTAGCTCAAATATGCGAGAAGATTTCGCCTTTCTTATTCAATGTGGAACGACTTTTCATCGATACCAGTTACTCTAACCAGAGTACTAAAGCGAATGTAGTGTTTTCAGAATGGGAAGACTACGTGGATAACCCCCAATGGCTGGAGATCTTCCATGCATTTCCGGCTTTGCAGCACATGAGTATACCGCTCATACTGGGTGAGAGTATTGGATCTGCGCTGCAAGAGCTCACTGGGGAAAGGGTCATGGACGCGTTGCCTATGCTGCACCATCTCTACCTCCCATCCAGCTCTGAATCCATGCAGCAAGCGATACAGCCATTCATTTCCTCGCGCCAGCATTCCAACCACCCTGTCACCACCCATCTCTCAGAAATGGATTGATTCTCAGTCCTGTGTTAATGTTGATGGATCGATATTCTCCACTCCCTTTTTGCTATTAGTACTTGACTTTACCCACCTCTCCCGGTGATTTCCACCACCCCGCAGACGCTAATATCGCGCGCGCGACTGAGCCGAATTGGTCGGACTGTCCGCCTCTCTTCTGAACATTTTTATGTACGATCCCGCATTTTGATGGCAGGCTAGGAGAAATATAGATCAATTTTATGCTTTAGGCTGTCGTGGCGTGTTATGGACAGACACTGGGAGAAACCGCACAACTGGCCATATAATATTCAGTTGTTGGGTGGGAGTTGCGGGAGTGAGATGGCGGTTGCGGGCCACTTGAACCAGCATGCACTATGTGATGACCTGGGCGGGAGTTTGTAACGGGGCAACATCACACCGGCATCCGTGAGTCGTAGTCATGTCGATTGCTACCACTTTCGATTTCGATTTTCTACCTCACCGTCTTCAGTCACCACTTCATCGTCACCCTTGGTTCCTTACAATGCGATTAGCCTCTGCCTTCACCTGGTACAAATATTTGTCTACGTCGCTACCTGGGTATCCATGGCCAGCATTTCCGCTTCGTGACGAGCGCCTCCTTGAGTGGACGTGATTCCCTTCAAGTCGGATCTCATCTCTTTTTCTTCCTTTTCCCCTGTTCTCCTGCCGTGTGTAAATGTGATGATTGGTGGCATGTGGCATATTTATTGCCCCTCGAGAATTAAAGCCCAGTAGCGCTCGGAACAAGAAGAATGCCACAATCCGTGGCGTCTGCGAAAACGACGATTCTGAGTGTGCCACCTTCAATTTTTTCGCATTCCAAACTACCTCTATGACTGAGCGCTCCTCTCAGATTCCGGCGCTCAAGGGGTAACGTGACCACCACTGGCATGTTTCTCATCAACGTTAACTTGTTGGCGTCTGACGTGGCGTCGTCAGACGTCACTCTCTACATCGATCTCCACTGCGGTGCAGGTGCTGTTGTCAAGAACTGAATGCTCAGGCTGTAGCCGGAACGTACTGGTCACTCGTTGTTGTGTCCCACCCTCCAGTAGGCGAATGACCATTTCTTCCGTAATTCTAAGTCAACAAATATTTGATTTCTTGTGGACAGTTTGACTGTAGGGCGTAACTAATTAGGCTCTCGAGAACCACTGGCATCCCAATCACTGCTCATCGTCATGGCCTGTGCCTTCAAAGTTCCTCTTATCTGGGACAATTTTGTATTGTTCGTTACTCTTGTAAATAATCTACTATATTTAATGATAATCAGAGTGGATGCTAGCTCTCTATCACTGCGGAATGGGCACTGTATCCGAGTCAATCGATGGCGCGACCGTGACGGCCCGTCGCGGTGCACGTGCATCATGTGAGTCATGTGATGGGCACTGCGCCTTGGTGCCTTTGACCGCATAGCCTTGGCCTTGCGGCTCCGACGTTCCTCAGCTGAATTGTCAACATCTCTGTCGAAGAGTTCTATTTCTCACAGGTACGTCTGGATCCTAATTTACTGCAATACCAGCCTAAGCTAACTCCGTGCTTGCCAAGTTGAATTTCGAACTGCTAGTAGTCACACTCGACACTCATTAACTATCCATATTCTCAACGAACAAGAGTTACTAGTGCAAGGACAGGTCGTCATGCATAATCGAAGGCGCGTAGTGTTAATCAAAGAGATCGGGTACGTTTCATGATCATAGGCCACCGCTGAAGCAATCACTCACTTGGATGGAATAGACCCGATTTCTTTCCCACGAGTGACAATCGGATTCATCCCCGACAACGTGCTCCTGGACATCTTCGACTTCTGTCGAATGTCTTCGCACGACTCGTTCGATGGTGGCATGCACTGGTGCACGTATGCCGAAGGTGGAGATATGTCGTATTTGAATCACCGCTTCGTCTTCATTTGCGAATTTTATGCAATGCGAGCACACCTGTGAAGAAGAAGCTATATATCTGGCCATGCTCCTTTCCTATCGTCATACAGGAATCGAGATATCTTCTACACCCCCGGAGTGAAGCCAACATAATTCCCGCACTCGAGCATCACGACCGCGTGTCCGAAATCGATCTCTTTTCAACAAGTGGTCTAATGGAGCGATTCTACAAAGTGATGAAGAAGCCGTATCCAGTTTTGACACGTCTTTGCCTTGATATCCGGAATTCGGCACTGGTGCTTCGCGGTACCTTTTTGGGTATATCTGCCCCGCGTCTAAAGGAACTCAGCTTGTATGGTATTCCATTTCCGGCACTACCAAAACTTCTTTCATCTTGTCATGATCTTGTCAAAATTCAACTCAAGGAGATACCCATTACCGGTTACATTTCACCCGAAGCTATGGCCACAGCCCTATCCGCGTTGACAAAGCTTGAAGTTGTTCACATTGGGTTCGAATCCCTAGATTGTCCGAGTCGTCCTGTTCCGCCAAATAGATCTCCGACACGTGTTGTCCTCCCCGCTCTCACTCATTTCGAGTTCCACGGTGACAGCGAGTACTTTGAGGATCTTGTGGCTCGGGTCGACACCCCTGCTCTTATTTACATCGAGACATGGTTCCTCAATCACGCCGAATTTGACATGCCCCATTTCGTCCAGTTTATCGGTCGCACGCAGATCCTCGGGTCATTCAAGGAAGCGGAACTGTACTTTCTCAATGAACGCGTCAACATCCGTTTTGGTCATCGTGATCCACCGGGAAGGAACGAATTTCGGATCGCTCTATCTATCGTGATATTCTGCCTTGGGTTAGATAGGCATTTTGTGTATGCAGCTGAAATATGTGACAAGATTCACCTTTCTTATCCAATGTAGGACGACTCCTCATCAAGGACACTGACCCCTCTGACAATTTGGCGTTTGGTATTGGAACCCACGTGGATAACCCCGATGGCTGGAGATCTTCCATGCATTTTCGGCTTTGCAGTACATGCAGATACCGCCGAAACTGGGTGAGGTTATTGCATCTGCGCTGCGAGAGCTCACTGGGGAAAGGGTCATGGACGCGTTGCCTATGTTGCGCCATCTCTACCTTCCACCCCCCTCTCTTTCCACGCAACAAGCTATCGAGCCATTCATTTCCTCGCGCCAGCGTTCCAATCACCCCGTCACCGTCCATCTCACAGATTTGGATTAATTGTCAGGAGTCTGTGTTAATGTTGATGAATGCTCTCCACTTCTTTTTTTTGCTAGTACCTGTCTTTTTTCACCCCTCCTGGTGATTGCCACCTCCCCACAGCTGCTAATATCGCACGCGCGACTGAGCCGAGATGATTGGACAGTCCGCCCCTCGTCTAAACAATTTGATGTACTATCCCGCATTGATGACAGGCTAGGAGAAATATAGATCAATTTGATGCTTCAGGCCGTCGTGGCGCCGTGTTATGGACAGACACCGGGAGAAACCGCTGGCACAACTGGCCATATAAATTCAGTTGTTGGGTGGGAGTTGATTGCGGTCACGTGCCACTTGAACCATCAGGCACATCAGGGAGTGGGGATTATGTTAATGTCGATTCAAGTTGCCACGACCTTCGTTTTTTTACCTCACTGTCTTCACTCACCACATTGTCGTCACGCGCCTCGCCCTTGGTTCCTTACAATATAATTACCTCTGCCCTCACCTGGTAAGTTAATGGCGCACACGCACCAGGATCATGTGACATGCATCTGCGATGTGCGGCCTCGACCGGCCTTGCGCCTTGGGGCTCCGACGTTCCTCAGCTGAATTATCAACATCTCTATCGAAGAGTTCTCTCTCGCAGGTACTTCCGATCTTAATGTCTCAGTGTAATAGCAGTTTAACTAACTCTGTGTTTGCCAAGAACTATTAGTAGTCAAACTCAACATCTCATTAATTCTCAACGACTAGGGAACGGACAGGTCATTATGCATCACCGGAAGGGGCGTTTGAATCAAAAGCGCCCAGGTACGTTTCATGACCATAGGCCGCCGAGCAATCACTCACTTGAATCGAGTAGGCCTGATTTCATTCCCACACGTGACAATTGAATCCCTCACCGACAATGTCCTCCTGGACATCTTCGATTTCTGTCAAACGCCTTATACGCGCGAGTCCCCTCGATGGTGGCATGCACTGATGCACGTATGCCGGAGGTGGAGATACATTGTGTTTGAATCACCGCTTCGTCTTGATTTGCGACTTTCATGCAATTCAAGCACACCCGTGAGGACTCTGCCCACCCCACCCCCCCTCCCGCCCTGCGCGAACTCATCCTTCGCGATCCGGACCCCCCCTCTGTTACTGTCGCATTGGACGCATTCACCGATTACCTCGATGACTTCGGTACTGTTTTTGGTGCTGCCTTTGCTGAAGATCGCTACGGAACGACCACCGCCTTGCGCGAGTGGCTTCAACAGCCGAACTTTCGTCCTTACTTGCCCCCTCCTCCTCCTCCTCCTCCCCCTCCCCCCGTCTCCCCGCCTTTGGACCTCTCTGCGATCCAAACAACCCTCCAGTCGCTCTCTGTGGCAATGGCCGACCTCCAAAAAAAGGTCAACGCTCCTGCCCCTCCCCCCCCTCCCATGAAGGCCCCTGCTGTTGCTAAAGCTCCTGCTAAGGCTGCCCCCAAAGCCCCCTCCCCTAAGCCCTCCCCCACCTCCTACGCGGTGAAAGCCGTTGCCAAGCCCTCGTGCCCCAGCCTCGTGGTCTCCCTGGCCTCCTTCCTCCCGCCCGGTGCCCCGCGCCCCGATCCCAGCACGATCTGCGGAGTTCTGAATATGGACCTCGCGGCTTCCTCCCCCCCCCAACCTCCCCTCTCTGCCGTGAAATGGACGGCGAAAGGCAACCTCGTTGTCTTTGGGGGTCCCCATGGGACTCTCGCCACCCTGCAAGCCTCCTCCCCTCACATCTCGCGTATTCTCTCCTCCCACCTCTCCCTCCCTGCCTCCTCTCCCCTCCCTGCCCCCCGTCCTAATGTCAAATGGTCGCGCGTCACTGTTAATGGTGTCCCGACTGGAGTCTCCCCTTCGTCTGGTGCCGCGTCCCCAGATGAGTGTCACTGGGCCCTTGTTGCCCTTAACCCTGCTTACGCTTCCCTACCGATCACCCTCCGCCCTTCTTGGGTCCGCTCTCCCTCCTCTTACTCCACCGGCGCCGTCTCCTCCCTCGTGTTTGCCTTCGAGGATCTGGACGGTTCTAGCCTCAAGACCCTGCTCTCCGATCGTCACCTCTTCCTCTTCGGAGTTAGAGCTGTCATGAAGAAATGGAAGCAGAAGCCCCCTCCTGCCAAGTCACCCTCGCAACAGGCTCCCCCCCCTCCTTCTCTGGCGCTGCCGCCGCCTTCGGTCTAGGTCTCGCCCTGCCGTGGGGTTCGGTCCGCCTTCCCCCTCCTCCTTTTTCCGGACTTGTTGCATGTTCCCCCCCCTCTTGTTTCATCCCCCCTCTTATTTTTACTACTGCTTTTCCTCCTCCTTTTTTCGCTGCCGTATCTATGCGCTTATTCATCTTGTGGGTTTAGGGCGGGGTCTCTACTGCTGGGAGGCGACGCGTCTGGTTCGAGTCCAGCCCGCATTGGGGGGCCCTTTGGGTAATTGGGTAACCCCCTTTGACAGGGCCTTCTTGGGATGTTGCACGCTGAGTCAAACTAGTTAGTCTTTGTTCTTTACCCTTTACGCACAGAATTCCGTGTACTACGTTGTTAGCAAGTCTTGTCGCAATACACGCGGGGACTATAAACCCCAATTCCAAAAAAAAAAAAAAAAAGCACACCCGTGAAGAAGAAACTATATATCTGGCCACGCTCTTTTCCTATCGTCATAGAGGAATCGCGATTTCTACAACACCCTCAGAGTGTGAGGTTTTACTACTCAGCGCGTGAAAGGAAAACGCTATTATTCTCTATCTAACCTGTGAGGTTTTACTACTATGACAATGGTAAGTCTTTTAAGCTATCAGTAAGAGAAAAAAGAAAGCTCACCTCAGCGCGTGAAAGGAAAACGCTGAGGGAAAAAAGGTGCCGCGATAGCGACGAATTTAAGTCTCTCGTATCTTTGATTATCATGTGAAAGAAGGTGGGGCAGAATGTCCCAGAAAGCGTCCAAAGAGGGGAGAGAGTAGCCTAGTAAGGTATCAAGAGGAAGAAAAAGGCTATAGTAAAAGAGTGACGGCCATAATGCGTCGATGGTCCGTGCGCAGCCGCTTTAGGGCTGGCTCAAGATCGTACTCTAACACAGAGTGGAGCCAACATTATTGCCGCACTCAGGCATCACGATCGCGTGTCCGAAATTGATCTCTTTTCAATACCGAGAACTCTATTGGAGCGAGTCTCCGAGTCCGAAGTGATAAAGAAGCCGTATCCTGTTTTGACACGTCTTTGCCTTCATATTTGGGGGTCGGTACCACTTCTTCCCGATACCTTTTTGGGTGGATCTGCCCCGCGTCTAAAGGATCTTAACTTGTATGGTATTCCATTTCCAGCACTACCAAAATTTCTTTCATTTTGCCACGATCTTGTCGATGTTCAACTCAGGAAGATTCCCAATACCGGTTACATTTCACCCGAAGCTATGGCCACAGCCCTATCCGCGTCGACCGAGCTTAAAGCCGTTCACATTGAATTCGAATCCCCAGCTTCTCGTCCTGATCCAGAAAATGGACCTCCTTCTTCATTGACACGCGTTGTCCTCCCCGCTCTCACCCGTTTGAAGTTCCACGGCGCTAGCGAGTACTTTGAAGATCTTGTGGCTCGGATCGACACTCCTGTTATTGTTTCCGTCGAGACATGGTTCTTCAATCAGCTTGAATTTGACCTTCCACATTTCCTCCAGTTTATCGGTCGCACACAACTCCCCGAGTCCTTCGAGAAAGCAAAGCTGTACTTTTTTGATAAAAACATCATGATCGACTTTGGTCGTGATCAAATTGGAGAGATGGACGCTCTATCTCTCTGGATATCGTGCGATGGGTTAGATTGGCAAGTTGCGTGTATAGCTCAAATATGCGGCAAGATTTCGCCATTCCTATCCAATATCGAACGGCTTCTCATCCATACAGAGATTCCTGAAAAGAATGTAGTGTTTTCAGATTGGGAAGACTATGTGGATAACCCCCAATGGCTGGAGATCTTCCATGCATTTTCGGCTTTGCAGCACATGCGTATACCGCCCAAATTCGGAGAGGTTATTGCATCTGCGCTGCAAGATCTCACTGGGGAAAGGGTCATGGACGCGTTGCCTATGCTACACCACCTCTACCTTCCATTTAGCTCTGCATCCACGCAGCGGGCTATACAGCCATTCATTTCCTCGCGCCAGCGTTCCAATCACCCCGTCACTGTCCATCTCACAGGAACGTATTGAATGTCAGGAGTGTGTAATCTTCATGAGTCCTCGTCAAACCAGTTTTTTTTCGTTTAGCTAGTAGCCTAGTACCTGTCTTTATCCACCCCTCCCAGTGATTGCCACATCCCCACGGCTGCTAATATCGCGCGCGTGGCTTAGCCGAGACGATTGGACAGTCCGCACCTCTTCTCAACAGCTTTATGTATGATGATGGCTCAAATATAGATCAATTTGATGCTTCAGGTTGTTATGGACTGATGCCGAGGGAAACGGAACGTGGAGGTAGTGGCCGTCGCTACAGTGACGGACTCCCGGGCCGAGTTTTTAACCTTTCCATATCCAGATCCGGCACTGGGCCACCAACCTTGCCAACTGCACCGTGTTCACGTCCTTGTTATTATCGTTTTAAACTTATCCCAAACATCACTATGTCGACCATTCTATCACCCCCTGAAGAGCTCGTAATCTATCAAAGGGGATCACAAGATGCTCTTGGCCTGCCAGAGGGTAAATATCTAGTGGCGGTTGTCCTCTCGATACTTCATGTTTGCCACACGTCAGTGGTCACCTGTGCCTTCATCATGTGACATGCATCGTGTGGTCTCAGCCACATGGCCTTGTGCCATGCGGCTCCAACCTCCCTCAGCTGAATTGTCAACATCTCTGCCGAAGAATTCTGGTTCTCGCAGGTACGCACAGATCCGTACCCTCACTGCAATAGCAGCCTTAGCTAACTCTGTGCTTTCGAAGTCGAATTTCGAACAACTAGCAGTCACTCTCGGCTTGACAGCCCATTGCTATCTATCCTCTCAAGAGTTACTAGGGAAAGGACAGGTTGTTATGCGTCATCGGAAGGCGCGCACTATTAATCAAAGACGACCGGGTACGTCTCATGAACATAGGCCGCCGCTGAAGCAATCACTCACTTGAATCGAGTAAGGCCTCGGGCTGACTTCAGGTTCTTTCCCACGCGTGACAATCGGATCCCTCCCTGACAATGTCCTCCTGGAAATCTTCGACTTCTGTCAATTGTCTTCGTACGGGTCCCCTCGATGGTGGCATGCGTTGGTGCACGTATGCCGAAAGTGGAGATACATTGTGTTTCAATCACCGCTTCGTCTTTATTTGCGACTTAAATGCAATGCGAGCACACCCGTGAAGAAGACGCTAGATGTCTGGCCACACCCCTTTCCTATCGTCATCGAAGAATCGAGATTTCGACTTCCTCTGAGTGGAGCCAACATTGTTGCTGCACTCAAGCATCACGATCGCGTGTCCGAAATCGATCTCTACCTGACGAGCGCGCTATTGAAGCGACTCTACAAAGTGATGAAGAAGCCGTATCCAGTTCTGACGCGTCTTCGCCTTCATATGCTTCATATTTGGAGGTCGGCCCCGGTTCTTCGCGATACCTTTTTGGGTGGATCTGCTCCGCGTCTAAAGGATCTCAATTTGTTTAGTATTCCATTTCCGGCACTACCAAATTTCTTCCATCTTGTCATGATCTTGTCGATATTCAACTCAGGAAGATACCCAGGACTGGTTACGTTTCACCCGAAGCTATGGCCACAGCCCTATCGGCGTTGACCAAGCTCAAAGTCGTTCACATCGACTTCGAATCCCCAGCTTCTCGTCCTGGTCTAAGGAAGAGACCTCCCTCCTCATTAACACGCGTCGTTCTCCCCGCTCTCACCCGTTTGGCGTTCTGTGGCGCTAGCGAGTACTTTGAGCATTTTGTGGCTCGGATCGACACTCCTGCTATCATTTCCGTCTCCACAGTGTTCTTCAATCAGCTCGATTTTGACATTCCACATTTCCTCCAGTTTATCGGTCGCACACAGATCCCCGGGTCCTTTGAGGAGGCGATGCTGTATTTTGGTGATAAAAGCGCCTTCATCCACTTTGGTCATCGTGATCCGCCGGGAGGGAAGGATTTCGGATCACTCTATCTATCACAATATCGTGCCATGCGCTTGATTGGCAAATTGCATGTCTAGCTCAAATATGCGGCAAGATCTCGCCATTCTTATCAAATGTAGATCGGCTTCTCCTCGCTACCAGTTACCCTGAGTACGAGAGTACAACGGATCTGGTGTTTTCGGATTGGAAGGACTATGTGGATAACCCCCAATGGCTGGAGCTCTTCCATGCATTTTCGGCTTTGCAGTACATGCGTATACCGCCCAGACTGGGTGAGATTATTGCATCTGCACTGCAAGAGCTCACTGGAGAAAGCGTTGTGGACGTATTGCCTGTGTTGCACCACCTCTACCTTTTCCCCCCCTCTGCCTCCACGCAACAAGCTATACAGCCATTCATTTCCTCGCGCAAGCGTTCCAATCGCCCTATCACTGTCCATCTCACAGAAATGGTCTGATTGTCAGGAGTCTAGGTTAGTGTTGATGGTCCTCATCAATGTTCTCCACTTCTCTTTTTGCTAATATCTGTCTTAATATCTTTATAACCATCCCTCACCCCTCCCAGTGATTGATACTTCCCACAGAAGCTCTTTCTGCTTCTGTATTTTGATGTACGATAACGGGGGGCCCACACGTTGTTCAGGCTAGGAGAAATAACGATCGATTTGGTATTTCATGTTGTGCTGCGTGTTATGGACTGACACCGGGGCGAGCCGCATAACCAGCCGTCCACCGCCGGCACGACCGCCGGCATGACTGGCCATGTAACATTCGAACGATCGCCACGGCGAATTACTTTAGTGATTTCATGAGAGACACCTCTACAAAATCCTGCGGGATATTTTTCCGGGACACAACAGTCAATTCAAGACACGAAAAAGACGGAACATCACAGTGGTGGTAGCGGGCGGTAGAAGAGGAGAAAGTAACAAACTGAGATCTGTGTCGCTCACCTCACCCCAACCTAGACAGCAGCGATGAAAAGGATCACTGGTTGGCGTCAGGCGTCGCTCTTCAGGTGCAGTTTTCAAGATATGGATAATATATATATGAATCCGCAGCGCTCGGGATGGACAAGGGATGTCAGTGTACCACCGCTTTGTGCCTTCGTCCCAACTCTGAGACTCAGGCACACCAGCCAGAACCCGGGCCCTTTTATTGTTTTCCGCGATTGATGGGTGTAATCATGGGTGAATAACGGTACAAGTGCCCTCCGAGAACTAGTACCCGCGTTGCTGGTCATTCACCGTATAATGACATTCTGGGACTGTTGGCCTTGCTTGGTGGTTGTTGGTCATCAGAAATGACACTTTCTCACGATGGCGACCCAACAGTCCACTACGGATGCATCATGTGATCGCGTGCACGTTCTTTTCGCCGCCGTCGACTACTGCAAGTTGAACAAGGGGAATTATTGGTATCACTCACAGCCCGCTTCCTAGTACCTCGGTGTCGATATAGGATCCTCCTATGATATCCAAGGTGGCACAAGATATTGAGTGTCATCAGAAGGTGGTTCTTAATCAAACTTCAACTATAAATCAAAATGAACCAGGTACGTTTTATGCCCTCTGAAGTAACCATTCAAGTTGATCTGGAATGAGTAGGTTCGATTTTTTTACCACGCGTGACTCGGACGATTGGATCCCTCCCTGACGACGTCCTCCTGGACATCTTCGATTTCTGTCGAGTGTTTCCATCCATCTCCCATCAATGGTGGCACGCGCTTGTACACGTATGCCGGAGGTGGAGATACATCGTGTTTGAATCACCGCTTCGACTTGATTTGCAACTTGAATGCAATGCGGATACATCCGTGGAGAAGACGCTGAATGTCTGGCCCCGCTTGCCTATCATCATTAACGACCTCAGACAGCTTCTCCCTCTCCGTGGAGCTAATATCATTGCTGCTCTCGAGCATCACGATCTCGTATGCCAAATCGCCCTCCGTTTTACACCAGTTGCTCTATTGAGAAAACTCTACAAAGTGATGAAGAAGCCATATCCAATGTTGACGGATCTTCACCTTGAGTTCGAATCTCTCGGGTCGGCACCGTCGGCTCCTGATTCCTTCTTGGGTGGATCCGCCCCACGTCTACGAAATCTCATTTTGTGTCGTGTTCCATTTCCGGCATTACCCAAACTTCTTCTGTCCTGCCACAACCTCGTTGATCTTCAGCTCAATATACCCGATAACGGTTACATTCATCCCGAAGCTATGGCTACGGCACTGTCCGCGTTGACCAAGCTTGAAGCCCTTCAAATTCAAGTCAGTTCAAGATCTCGTCTGGATCAAATAACTATACCCCCAGAGACACGCGTTGTTCTTCCCGCCCTCACCCTTTTGAGGTTCCACGGCGCTACCAAGTACTTGGAGGACCTCGTCGCTCGTATTCATACTCCTTCTGTTAGCACCGTCCAGACAGAGCTTTTGCCCAACCATGATTTCAACCTTCCGTACTTTGTCCAGTTCATCGGTCGCACACAGATTCCTGGATCTTTCCAGGAAGTGAAGCTGAATTTCGAGAATCGTTCGGCATCTATTAGCTTTGGTCATCACGACCTTCCAGGAGAGAAGGAATCTCATATCCTGATATCTCGCCGTGGGACAAAGGGACAAGTTGGGTGTATAGCCCAACTATGCAACAATTTTTCGCCTTTCTTCTCCGGTGTAGATCGGCTTCAGGTCGCCGAATATTATCGGGATGACAAGAGCTTCCACTGGTATCCTGAAGACTATCCTACAGGAAGTGCTTCCGAATGGCTGGAGTTGCTCCATGCATTTCCGGCTGTGCATCACATGGAGATATCGGGTGGGATTATCGCCCCTGCGCTGCAAGAGCTCATTGGGAGAGGGCCTTGGAGGTGTTGCCTATGCTACGCCATCTTTATCTGCGAGATTCTTCTAACACCGGAATTGCGTACGTGCCGCGTGCCTTAGAGCCATTCATTTCCTCGCGCCAGTTGTCTGGTCACCCTGTCACTGTCCATCTCGAGAAATCACCCGTCTAATTCCCTTGCCTTTGATGGCCACATCTGGACACCCTTTTGTAGCGTGTTGTGAGGTCACCTGTGTTGCTAGCCTCACAGCCGCATCACCTGCGGCACGGTCCTACCTTTCTGCCTACTATCGACTAGTACGTCTCATATCTCATGTCCCATAGCTTCCCTTGACGTCTCTGTCCCAGACTATGTGCTTTGACCCGTACTTCGTCGTTTTCTTTAAAAAAACCTACTTCAGACTCGGATAACCGGAGTCGTAGATGTGCCTTTGCTCTTACACTGTAGAAGGGCCCGTGCCCACTTCTTTCCTCCTTATCTCAATTCCAATTTTCTTTTTTTTTGACTCTTTGATCGAAATTTTCTGTTCTGCTCACTCCTTATCAACGCGCTTAGTATTTGGTTGCTTAATGACCGCCAAATGTACAGCGAAGTGCGGGATCCTTGTCAGTCTCGTTCTCATCTGACTCATTTCAACACGGCCGCCATCACGACCAACCGTCGCGCGTTTCCGAGTCATCAAATCCGGTTCAATTTCAGTTCAGTTTGTCTGTCATGTCACCGTCCGCTTGTTCTCGGTCCGTCTCGCCCTCAAAAAAATGGAAAATAAATTCAGACACGAAGACGGAACGTGGAGGTAAGTTGGGAGTAGTTGGCAATTGGTCTACGGACTCCCGGGCCGAGTTTTTTAACCATTCCACGATATCCAGATCGAGACGCTGGGACTCGCTGCCAACCTCTACGCAGCCAGAGGGTAAATAACAAGCAGCCCCTCGACTCGTTTTCTCAGATCAAGCACTGTAGGTTTGCCACACGCTCAAGGAATCCTCTCTCTTTGCAGTATATAGCTTCTCTAGCGGCCTACGGCATGCAGGATAGTCTGACAACCATGGCGTTGGACCTATAATACACAAGGCGGCAAGTGACTTCCCCGTCGCCATCTCCAGCGCTGTACTCGCATTTCTGACACGGTCAGTTGAGCATTCAGACCACTGAGAGTTGGTGATCTACTCATTCTTTTATGCGGTCGAAGCTCCTGGGAGTTGCCGGTGAGCGGCCTCGGTAAGCTTTTTGGATACTTCTATCAGACTCTGCTCGTAAGCATTTATCCGGGGGGAAAGGATCTTCCTCACCGGTCTAACGCAACTTATGCCTGTGACTCGATGAAAATTTCATAATACTTCTCCTCCTGCTCGCGTGCCGAAAATGACAGGGTGGGAGTTGAGATGGCCGTCGCGGAACAGTAAGCACTATGTGATGACGTGGGCGTGAGTTTGTAACGGAGTGAGCTGTAAATGTGTGTTCAGTAAGGAGTCGGACAGATGGCAGTGGGAGAAAATCGGCCAGAGAAACTTCGCGATCCTCTGCAGGAAAACGTGAATTTGACTAGGGTTACTAAGTTAGGTCATGGCCTGCTTACTAATCTTCCCTTATTTATCCGAATTACCAGCGCAGCCATTCAAGTTCTTAAAACAAGGATGCCGGGCATGCACAGCCTCTGCGGGTTCTCAGTTATATATTCAAATTAATAGTATTTCGTTGGGTGTGTTCTCTTTTTCCCAAGTACGTCCAGCTTCGAGTCCTGATCTCTCTGCAATAACACCTGACTCTGCGCTCACTAATTTTGATCTAGTCGCACTCAACATTCCATCAACTATCCATCTTCTTAACGAATAGGAGTGAATAGTATCCTCCTCTACGCGTCATCGGAAGGTGGTTTTCTATCGAGGAGGTCAAGGTACGTCTCACGACCATGGGCTGTCTCTAAAGCAATCGCTGACTTGGGAATGGACGTAGGCCTGAATTCATTCCCACGTATGACGATCGAATCGCTCCCTGACGATGTCCTCCTCGACATCTTCGACTGCTATCGAACGTCTCCGCACATCCCCCATCAGGGGGGGTGGCATGTGCTGGTTCACGTGTGCAGAAGATGGAGACACATTGTGTTTGCATCACCGCTTCGTCTTAACTTGCGACTTGAATGCAATGCGAGGACACCCGTGAAGAAGACGCTAGATGTCTGGCCACGCACCTTTCCTATCGCCATAAAGGAATCGAGATCGAGACTCCCTCTCAGTGAAGTTAACATCATTGCCGCACTCGAGCATTACGATCGCGTGTCCGAAATCGATCTCTATGCGACAACTACTCTCTTGAAGCGACTCTACAAAGTGATGAAGAAACCGTATCCATCTTTGACATATCTTCACCTCGAATTTGATAAGAAGTTGGCACCTGTGGCTCCTGATACCTTCTTGGGTAGATCTACCCCGCGTCTAAAGTATCTCAACTTGATTCGTATTCCATTTCCAACACTACCAAACCTTCTTCCATTTTGCCATGATCTTGTCACAGTTCGCCTGGAGGAGATGCCCATCAGCGGTTACATTTCACCCGAAGCTATGGCCACAGCCCTATCTGCGTTAACTAAGCTTAAATCCTTTCATATCGGATTCGAATCCCCGGCTTCTCGCCCTGATCCAAGAAACCGACCTCTGTCTTCATTGACACGCATCGTCCTCCCCTCTCTCACTCTTTTGGAGTTCCGCGGTGCTAGCGAGTACTTTGAGGATCTCGTGGCTCGAATCGACGCTCCTGCTGTTATTACCGTCTACACACGGTTCTTCAATCAGCTCGATTTCGACATTTCACAGTTCCTCCAGTTTATCGGTCACACACAGATTCCCCGGTCCTTCGAGGAAGCGAAGTTGTACTTCGTTGATCGGTACGCCTACATCAATGTTGGTCCTCGTGATCCAACGGGAGTGAAGGAGTTTTCGACCGGTCTATCTATGACGATATTGTGCCATGCATTGGATTGGCAGGTTGCTGGTGTAGCTCAACTATGCAGCAAGATTTCGCTTTCCTATCCAACGTAGAACGGCTTCTCATCTCTAACGGTTATGGTGACTACATGAATGAGGTATTTTCGAAAGACTACGTAGATAACCCCCCATGGTTGGAGCTCTTCCACGCATTTTCTACTTTGCACCATATGCGTTTACCGCCCAGAATGGGTGAGATTATCGGATCTGCGCTGCAAGAGCTCACTGGGGAAAGGGCGATGGACGCGTTGCCTATGCTGCATCATATCTACCTCCCATCCAGCTCTATATCCGTGCGGCGAGCTATAGAGCCATTCATTTCCTCGCGCCAGCATTTCAATCACCCTGTCGCTGTCCATCTCACGGAAATGGATTGATTGTCGGGAGTCTGGGTTGATGTTGACGGGTCCTCATCAATACTCTCCATCTCTCGTTTTGTTAGTACCTGTCTTTATTTCCGTTCCACACCCTTTTTTTAAAAATCCGCATTTCTATAGCACAATATGCCTACAACCGACAAAGACGCGCTCGACTACATGCATTCCCCACCCTTCCCAGTGATTCCCACCTCCCCACAGCAGCTCTCTGCTGCTTCTGATATACGATAATCGGGCAACCTGCACTTTGATGGGTTAGACTAGGAGAAAATCAATTGGATGATTTAGGTTGTTGCGTGTTATGTACTGACAACCGGGGGGAGTTCGGGCATAACCAGTGGCATACATCCATCGCTGGTCCTGGCCATGTAATATTTAGTTGCTTGCCACTTGTATTCGTTTCTGGCTATATCGACAGACGGCGAAGAAAGGGGCACGGGTTGGCATCGGGCGTCGCTGCGAGTCTTCCCCCGTGGGAACCAGGTGCTGTTTTCAAGATATGAAATGCACTAGAAATGCCGACGATGTCGACATGGACCTTGCTTGTACATAGGGGAACATCTGTATTTAAAAAAAATGTACCGTACTAGAACACGCGATAACACGAGGGTCAATATCAAAAACAAATTTAGCTGCAAACTGCACAAATTAGTCGCGCCACCAACCTCCATCGTATTCAATTTCAAATATCGGAAAAGATCCGATCCAATCATGAACCAGAATTCAGCAAGGCACACCAATAAGCAAACTTGATAGCCAAAGCTGGGTTTTGCAAGCCACAGTTGAATTACGACCGCACTGAATACCTTGCAAGCAAGGTAATGCGCGGTCCAATTACTCTCTTTACGGCACCATGACAGCCAGCGCACATATTGTCCCTGGATTTGCCCATATGCACAGCATGAGTCATCGTGCGCCGACTAGAGCCACATGCACTGGCACAGCCTCTGCGGATTGTCCCAAGTGCGTCCAGCCCCCGATCCCGACTAAGAGCAGCTGAACTCAGCGCTTGCTAATTTTGAACTAGGCGCACCCGACAACTCATCAACTATCCATCTTCTCAATCAATAGAAAACACTAGTATCGTCCTCTATGCGTCAGCGGAATGTGGTGTTCAATCAAAGTGGCCCAGGTACGTCTCATGGCCATGGGCTGTCGCTGAAGCAACCACTGACTTGAAGAAGGCATGATTTTTTTCACACGCGTGACGACCGAATCCCTCCCTGACAACGTCCTCCTCGACATCTTCGACTGCTATCGAACGTCTCCGGACATTCCCTATCAGGGGTGGCATGTGCTGGTTCACGTGTGCAGAAGATGGAGATTCATCGCGTTTGCGTCGCCTCTTCGTCTTGATTTGCGACTGGAATGCAATGCGAACACGCCCGTGGAGAAGACCCTAGATGTCTGGCCACGCGCCTTTCCTATCCTCATAAAGGAATCGAGATCGAGACTCCCTCTCAGTGGAGCTAACATCATTGCAGCAATCAAGCATCACGATCGCGTGTCCGAAATCGATCTCTATGTGACAACTACTCTCTTGAGGCGACTCTACAAAGTGATGAAGAAACCATATCCAGTTTTGACACATATTCACCTCGAATTTGATAAGAAGTTGGCACCTGTGGCTCCTGATACCTTCTTGGGTAGATCTGCCCCGAGTCTAAAGTATCTCAACTTGATTCGTATTCCATTTCCGACACTACCAAAGTTTCTTCCAATTTGCCATGACCTGGTCACAGTTCACCTGGAGGAGGTACCCAATAGTGGTTACATTTCACCCGAAGCTATGGCCACAGCCCTATCCGGGTTAACTAAGCTTGAATCCTTTCACATCGGATTCGAATCCCCGGCTTCTTTTCCTGATCCAAGAAACCGACCTCCGTCTTCATTAACACGCGTCGTCAAGCGCGTCGTCCTCCCCTCTCTGAGTCATTTGGAGTTCCGCGGTGCTAGCGAGTACTTTGAGGATCTCGTGGCTCGATTAGACGCTCCTGCTACTATTATAGTCGACACACGGTTCTTCAATCAGCTCGATTTCGACATTTCACAGTTCCTCCAGTTTATCGGTCGCACACAGATTCCCCGGTCCTTCGAGGAAGCGAAGTTGTACTTCGTTAATCGGTACGCCTACATCAACGTTGGTCCTCGTGATCCAACGGGAGTGAAGGAATCTTCAACCGGTCTATCTATGACGATATTGTGCCATGCATTGGATTGGCAGGTTGCTGGTGTAGCTCAAATATGCAGCAGGATTTCGCCTTTCCTATCCAATGTAGAACGGCTTCTCATCTCTAACGGTTATGGTGACTACGCGAATGAGACATTTTCGACAGACTACGTGGATATCCCCCAATGGTTGGAGCTCTTTCATGCATTTTCGGCTTTGCAGCATATGCGTATACCGCCCAGACTGGGTGAGATTATCGGATCTGTGTTGCAAGAGCTCACTGAAGAAAGGACCATGGACGCGTTGCCTATGCTGCATCATCTCTACCTCCCATCCAGCTCTATATCCGTGCGGCAAGCTATAGAGCCATTCATTTCCTCGCGCCAGCATTTCAATCACCCTGTCGCTGTCCATTTCACGGAAATGGATTGATTGTCAGGAGTCTGGGTTGGTGTTGACGGGTCCTCATCAATACTCTCCACTTCTCGTCTTGTTAGTACCTGTCCTTATTACCGTTCCCCACCCCTCCCAGTCATTTCTACCTCCCCACAGCAGCTCTCTGCTGCTTCTGATATACGGTAATCGGGTGACCCGCACTTTCATGACTCGGAACTTCGGGCATAAATGCTGGACCTGGCCATGTAGTATTTGGTTGCTTGCCACTTGTATCCATTTCATGAGAAAATTTACCGTGTCCGGACACATAAGTCTATTCCAGACACAAAAAAGACAGAACGTCACAGTATGGTAGCAGATCGGGTTACTCGTCTCACGGCCCTCACCCACTCCAACTTTGACGCAATTCATGCGATATGATCTCAACCCTAAAATACTAGTGAAGCTAGAAGCTATATCGACAGACGGCGATGAAAGGGGCACAGGTTGGCGTCAGGCGTCGCTCCGAATCCTCCCCCCGTGGGAACCAGGTGCTGCTTTCGAGATATGAAATGCATGCGTGGTCCAAACACTTTGTTTACGGCACCATGACGGCCAGCGCACACATTGTTCCTGGGTTTTCCCATACTGTCTGCACAGCATCCGCCATCGTGCGCCGACTAGAGCCACATGCACAGCCTCTGCGGGTTCTCAGTTATATATTTAAACTAATAGTATCTCATTGACGTGTTCTCTTTTTCCCAAGTACGTCCGAGTCCGGATCCCTCACTGCAATAGAAGCTGACTCTGCGCTCACTAATTTTGATCTAGCCACGTCCGACAATCCATCAACTATCCGTCGTCTCAACGAATAGGAGTGACTAGTATCGTCATCGGAAGGTGGTTTTCGATCAAGGAGGCCAAGGTACGTCTCACGGCCTTGGGTTGTCGCTAAAGCAACCGCTGACTTGGGGAAGGCCTGGATTCTTTCCCTATGACGATCGAATCGCTCCCTGACGATGTCCTCCTCGACATCTTCGACTGCTATCGAACGTCTCCGCACATCCCCCATCAGGGGTGGCATGTGCTGGTTCACGTGTGCAGAAGATGGAGATTCATCGTTTTTGCATCACCGCTTCGTCTTAATTTGCGACTTGAATGCAATGCAAACACACCCGTGAAGAAGACGCTAGATGTCTGGCCACGCACCTTTCCTATCGTCGTAGAGGAATCGAGATCGCGACTCCCTCTGAATGGAGATAACATTATTGCCGCACTCGAGCATCACGATCGCGTGTCCGAAATCGTTCTCTATACAACAACTACTCTAATGAAGCAACTCTACAAAGTGATGAAGAAGCCGTATCCAGTGTTGACAAATCTTCACCTTGAATTCGAGAAGTCGACACCTGTGGTTCCTGATACCTTCTTGGGTAGCTCTGCTCCGCATCTAAAGCATCTCAGCTTGTTTAGTACTCCATTTCCGGCACTACCAAACCTTCTTCCATCTTGCCATGGCCTCGTCGAAGTTCAACTCGCGAACATACCCATTGCCGGTTACATTTCACCCCAAGCCATGGCCACAGCCCTATCCGCGTTGACCAAGCTTAAAGTCGTTCACATTGGATTCGAATCCCCGGTTTCTCGTCCTGATCCAAGAAATAGACCTCCCTCTTCATTGACCCGGGTTGTCCTCCCCGCCCTCACCCGTTTGGAGTTCCACGGCGCTAGCGAGTACTTTGAAGATCTTGTAGCTCGGATCAACACTCCTGCTACTATTTCCGTCGCTACAGTCTTCTTCAATCAACTCGATTTCGACATTCCACATTTCCTCCAGTTTATCGGTCGGACACAGATCCCCAGGTCCTTTGAGGAAGCGAAGCTGTACTTTGGTGATGAAAGCGTCCTCATCCACTTTGGTCACCGTGACCCAACGGGAGGGAAGCGATATCGGATCGCTTTATCTATCAAGACATTGTGCCATGCATTGGATTGGCAAGTTGGGTGTCTAACTCAAATATGTGGCAAGATTTCGCCTTTCTTATCCAATGTAGAACGGCTTCTCATCGCTGCCAGTGCTAGTGACTCTGACTACGGGAGTACATCGAAAGTAGCGTTTTCAGACTGGAAAGACCACGTGGATAACCCCCAATGGCTGGAGATCTTCCATGCATTTTCCGCTGTGCAGCACATGCGTATACCGCCCAAATTGGGTGAGATTATTGCATCTGCGCTGCAAGAACTCACTGGGGAAAGGGTGATGGATGCCTTGCCTATGCTGCACCACCTCTACCTACATCCCCGCTCTGCATTCACGCAGCAAGCTATAGAGCCATTCATTTCCTCACGCCAGCGTACCGATCACCCTGTCACTGTCCATGTCACAGAAGGAGACTGATTGTCAGGAATCTGGATTAATGGTTATGGGTCTTCGTCAATGCTTTTTTTGCTACTGTCTTTATTACCATTTCACACGCTTCCCAGTGATTTCCACCTCCTCACAGCAGCTTACTGCTGTTTCTTGTATTGTGATGTACGATAATGGGGTGGCCCGCGCTTTGGTGGTTCAGGCCAGGAGAAATACCAAGGTTGTCGTTGGACTGACACCGGAGTGAGTCAGACATAAACAGCCGTGGCACAACCAGCCATGTAATATCTGATTGATCGCAACGGCGAACTATTATATGCGGGACAAAATGTCTACGGGCTCCCGGGCCGGGTTTTTAAACATTCCATGACATCCAAATCGAGCACTGGGCTTCTCGCCGCCAACGTCTTCAGGAATGCAAACCGTACCGTTTTCACGTCCTTGTCACCCTCTTCTTAACCTTCTCCCAACATCACTATGTCGACCATTCTATCACTCCCTGAAGAGCTCATAGTCGAGATCATGATTAAAGGGGATCACAAGATGCTCATGGCCTGCCAGAGGGTAAATAACGGGCGGCGGTTGTCCCCTCGACTCGTTTGCTCATATCAAGCACTTCAGGTTTGCCGCACGCTCAACGCCATCATTAGAAATGCTCTCTCTTTGCAGTATATCATTTCTCTAGCAGCCTGTGGCATGCGGGATAGTCTGCCAACCATCGCCTGTGAGGGAATAGTCGAACGACTCCAGAAACTGCACCAGCACGAGGCCGCCTGGAGAGAGATCGCATGGTCCGGCGCCGGAGTTGTAACGCACCATGCGGCATTCGAAGTCCCCGTCGCCATCTCTGGCGGGGTGCTCGCATTTCTAGTCGGGCATTCGGATCACCGGGAGACTGATAACCTGCTCCTTCTTTTCCGCGTCCCGTCGAAGCTCCGGGGAGTACCTGGTGAGAGCTGGGAGTTGCCAATGAGCGGCATAGGTAAGCTGTTGGAAATTGCTATCGACTCTGCTCAGGACCTCCTTCTGTGTATGAGGTGCGGACTTGAATCTCCTTAGCTATGGGTCTATAACACAGTAAATACAGGGCTTCAAGTCCAAGTTACGATTTACACGTACGAGCGTTGTCGTCTGGAAAAGTCCACCCTTCGGTCCTTCATGCTGGCACGTTTAATATGGGGATAGGTTCGCCCGACGTACTAGCCGGAGAATCCGTCATCTGCTGCAATCATGTAGCGGTTGTTGTGAGGCATCCCACGCTGACCGGAGCGACTGTTGTTGTCTGGAACTGGAAACTAGGAACTCAGGTGGTGACGATCGTAAGCTCTCATGTACTACTACTATAGTAGGTGACATTAGTAACGCCACTTTCAGCGACCGGTATTTACGCATCTCGGAGTCGATGTCACTTTCCTCGACGAGACGCACCTAATGATACCAGCCTCAGTATCCGACTCTCCACTGTACCCGGGACAGGACTACAAACTCACCCTCACCGTATACGACTTTGGACACTCGGCCACCGCATTTGGACCCAAAGTTGTTATGACCCCATATTGTTTCCACGTTCCACTTCCCGCGAAATTAGATATACCCTTCCGCCAAGTACGTATCAATATTAACACCGCATCATTTTCGTCGCCTGTCGCGCCGTGTCCACAAGGGTACTTTCACGCAGACCCGGAGGACCGCATCTTGACGCTGGAGGTGACGGACGGTAACTTGATGCGGGCAAAAGAGTCCGCAGAGCTGAACGCACCCGTGCGCACCTTCCTCGCATACATGGCGGCGCATCCTCCCACAGCTGTGGCGACGTCCAAGCGTGACCGGATTGATGTGCCGTGGGAGGCGTGGGGCCCCCATGGTGCGCATCTTGTGCGGTCCACAGACCGGCCCTACATCTTCCATCGACCACGGACGTGCGGTATGCGCGTCCTGGGTGCGCCCTTGGGAAAGAAATCTGTGGTCATAGCAGACTACCATCCAGGACGTGTCGCGCGCAGCGTCGGCCTGGACGCGGCTGCGCGAGTCCGTGCCCGCGCGTCTCCGGAAATTCGGCAGGGGGCCCAACTTCGACACGCGTCATTGGCATGCGTCACGAAGGAAGTACCACTGCCTAAAGAGCTGCAGGAGATATCGAAGAATCTGATGATGTTTTTGTGTGAGGACGCGTTGCTTGTGTTTGAGGTGAGTTATGTTTTTTCTACCCCTATCGTCTGCGGTTGGACCGGTGATCTAACTGCCAGTTGTCTGGTCAGTACGTCGTCGATGGCTTTAAGTTTCATAGGGTATTTTCATACACATTCTGATTGGACAGTGGCGACGGGTGTGACGGGGGGATTAACGAAGATGCGATGCGATACTTCCATTTTGTCCTAGATTCATGGACGTCACTGGATCCAAATTCGTACATTGTAGGTTTGTTCGTGTGCCGATAATATATATCACCAGTCCGAAATCCCGAGATATCCACATTGTGTAATTGTGTGATTGCACCATCACGTTTCTGTCCTCTGTTTCTATACTAGTAAGTTGGTAGATAGCTATGCTCCACTTGTACTTCACTGGCAACACCCTGTGAATTCTACTCAGAGTAGCAGCGAACCCCTTTCGTTTGCTTTGTGTTTTACTCGTGGAATTTGTCTGACATTTACGTAGTCATTCTACCTTCAAGACGGCCCCCCCTTCTCATTCCGCAGTCGCGCGGACGCCGAATACGGTCGATCAACTGCATACTAAATCTCACGATCGTGCGAGGTTCGGTGTCGCGGATCCACAACATTTATGGGATATCTTCCTGTACAAACTTCCCAGCCAGGTAAAATACTCTTCAAGTTGTTTCCATGCACACGCCGCGTCCAGTTTCAATCTCAAAGTTAAAAGTAGGGTGTACCGTCTTTACTTATTAATAATGCACCACTCCTCCCCATCCTAGATTGAGTGTGGGCCATTCGACCAAGTTTGCAGCTGGACAGTATTTGTATTTTCATCAATTTCATCAAGGTACAGCACCTGCCAAGGCACCTGCTTTAGACTACTAGGTTCCGGGACACCCCGACTCGGATCAGTCCTCATGTGATAATGTGCAGTGGTTACCGCTTACCGCTTACCACTGTGACATACTAGTATTTGACCCCTCGTCCTGGCCGAACCAACGAAGAAGCCCAACCAAAGAGGATCGGTCTTTGGTGGAGGAGGGAGCTCCGCTCTGCGTGCCCAAAGCTAGGGAGAGTCACGTAAAATAACGTGATATCATGGGCCGGGGGATTACCCTACTAACTAGGCAAGCCGGACTACTCCTTGGCTAAGGCCTACAGACCCATCAGCCTCCTAGAATGTGCCGGCAAGCTCTTGGAGAAGATAGTCGCCAAACGCCTTCTAGCCGACCTCAACGCATACTGTATCCTCCCCCCCCTCCAATTCGGCTCCCGTGATTACAGCAGTGCCGTTGATGGCGCCGGCCACTTGGCCCATCTAGCCCAGTCTTGCCTCAAGGCCGGACACGTTGCTGCAACCGTCTTCTTTGACATCCAGGGTTTCTTTGACAACCTGAACCCTGCCCGGGTTGCTCACCTCCTTCACATTTACGGCTTCCCACAGTCCTTGGTCCAGTGGACCCTTTCGTTCCTTTCCGATCGGACAGCCTCGCTCTCTTTTAATAGTTACACGCACGAACCCCAGTCACTCTCTTACGGCATGTTAAGGTTCCAAGTGGGACCTTTGTACGAAGTGTACGTTCGTTCGTGAAGTCAAGAATTAGACTTGCAAGACGTGCAAGTCAAGATCAAAGGTTCGATAAAGACGAGACTTAGTAAACGACTAAGTCAAGAGCGTTTCAGAGGTCAAGGGCTTTGGGCTTTAGGGATAAGACCAAAGTGTCAAGAAGTCGAAGAGCGTGATGTCAAGAGGGTTCTCTCAGGTCTGATGCTTCTAGGCAAGCAAGGTTCTAATAGATAGAAGACTTGGATTGCGAAACAAAACTGAGACTTAAGGTCTCTAGGGCAGAAAGTACATGGTTTATATAGAGAAGGAACGGGCTATGTACACAGCCATAGGGGCTGTGACCTTCGTACAGCTTTCAGGGTTTGAAACATGTTCCAGGAATCAGCGAGTCATCCTGTGCATGTGGCTGTTGCTTGAGGCTGTACGGTGCTATGTAAAGCTGTATCGTGAGAAAATAAGTAGGCGATCTGAAACAAAGCGATCGGCAGTCCATTCGCATAAGCAAGGAAGTCAGCAGAAATGAGTCAGCAGTCCGAAAACGTATAGTATGAGTCAGCAAGCACGTGTCAGTCCATAACACCATCCCCCGTCTAAGGCGCAGTCCCACCTGCGTTTACTCACGGTCAGCAGCATAGTCCCAGTCACTCATCTCCGCGTTGATCCAGCCAGACGTGGAGCGATCGACACCGTGGCCATACCAGAGGTAAGCCTTCTTGTCGTCGGTGTAGGGGCACGACCAATGCCAGTGAGGGTGTTCTAGGGGGACTCTACAAGCGTCTCCGAACTTGCATTGCTGGTGGGGTTCGTGACATGAAGGGCCCGAATGGCCGTAGTCGGCGCACCATTCGCACCATGGTGGAGGGGGCAGTCGATGTAGACGTGTCCGGGGTTTCGTCGCTTGCATCTACCACAATAGGGCGTGTGCGTGATCCGGGCTGCGGCGGAATCAGCGGCGGTTCCACTGCTACTATTGACGACCCGTTCCATGCAAGTCGTGCAGTGAAGGGCACCCTCGCCGTCATGAACTGTACTCCCTGGCCACTGGTCGTCGTTAGCGTTACCGTCATTATCAAATGCCCATCCGAGTTCGTCGTCCTGGATAGGGGAGACAGATGAGGCGGGCGAGTTGCAGACGTTAGAGGTCGGTGAGTTTGATAAGGATGGTAATTGGTTGTTTGGCGGGGAGGGGGCGGCGTCGCTCCGCGAGAGTCTACCAGAATCGGGAGGTCCTCGTTCCACGTTGGCGGTGGGAGGACGGCGAGTGGGGTCCCTGGACGTTCGGAGGGAGGTGTGAGGTAGTCCCAAATCGAACTTGTCGGTTTGGGTTGCTGTATGGCCCACGCTGCGAATTCGCAGGCCTGGAAGAGCGACTCTCTGAGGGTGTCATCGAGCGGCGTGATTCGCGGGTATAAGGCGGGAGATCGGGGGTCGGGGAGCGGTTTCTGGACGCCGTGTATAGCTCACTGGGATAAACGGTGGAGAGGCCGAACGATGATTGGTAGAGGAGGGACGATGGGTGGACGGGCGGATGGGACGTGGTGCGGGTAGGTCATATTGGGCTGGGACATGTTGCATATACGAATTGTGAGGGAGTTTGGTAAAGGTGGTGTGGTGGTGGTAGTTGTAGTGGTGGGGATGAAAGTTGGTGATGTCGTTTCTTGCTGAAGCAGGAGGGTTCTTATAGCTTTTGGTTGAGCTTTGTAAAAGGCTGTGAGTAGTTCTGGAGCATCAACATTCTCAGCTGGTTCCCATGTGTTGTGTGCGGCGAATAGCCTTTCCACTTTAGGAGATATTGGAGTCTGTCTTGTTCTTTGGTCCGATACGTCTGGACCCTAGAACAGCTTCTACTTCGTACTCCTCTTCTCCGTCTACAAGTTCCGGTGGAGGCTGTTCGAAGTTCGGACCATGTTCGGGTGTTTCCGTATAGGGAGCGATCAGTGATGTGTGAAATACATCATGAATCTGCCATCGATCTGGGAGTTTGAGGCGTACAACTACCGGTGATATGACTTTGGTGATTGTAAAAGGTCCGTAGCGTTTTGGGGCTAGTTTGCTGCTAAGGTGCGTCATTTTGAGATTGGTACCTTCAAGCCAGACTTTTTCTCCTACGGCATATTTTCGGTAGTGGCGTTGACCCTTCTTGTGTTCTGTGCGTTTGTGAAGGAGGGTCTGTGCGTGTTTCATCGCTGATCGGGCTTTTTCTCGGATGTTTTTGAGTTCTTCGGATCTTTTGTTGACATAGGGTAGATGGCTTGTGATCCGAGAGGTTGCGATGAGAGGGGTATATCCGATGAGGAGTTCGTACGGAGTAAATCCGGTTGTGGCGTTTGGCCATGAGTTATGGACGAACTGGGCCATGGGCAGAAGTGTGGACCAGTCATTCATGTAATCATTGCCGTAGATGCGGAGATATGTTCTACTCGTTGGTTGCTTCTTTCCGATTGACCGTCCGTTTGAGGGTGATAGGCGGTACTGATATTTTGCGATATCTTGAGTTTCTGGCAGAGCCCCGTGGCTAGGTGTGATGTGAAGCGGGGATCTCTATCAGAGATGATTCTTCGGGGAATGCCGTAGTTCGGAAAAACGTTGGAGATGTATAGGTCGATAACTTCTTCCGTGGTGATCTTTTTTGTACATGGTAAGAAGACGGCAGCTTTAGTGCAATCGTGATCAACAATCGTGAGGATGGAATCATATCCATGTGACTCGGGAAGATCCGTGATGAGATCCATCGCCACGACTTGGAAGGAACATTGGATGCTTCCTGTTCTCGTGGTTCGATGGGAGCGATAGGGGGTTTTGGGCGATGGGTAGGGGTTTTGTTGACTGGCATGTGGCGCATCCCTTGACGTATTGTGTGACATACTGCTTGAGTCCAGGCCACCAGAAGTTATGGAAGACTTCTATCATGGTGTTGGCGATGCCTGGATGGCCAGCGAGCTGATGGTCATGATAACGCCAGAGTATATCTTTCTTCAGTTGGTCGTCTTCAGGGACTACTGGAGCGTCCGCTTTCCACCACTGTCCCTTATGATCTTGTTCTAGCTGATGTTCTTCAGCCCATTGTTTCATGAGGTCGTCATTTTCTTTTTGTGCTAACCAAACACGCTCTTCAATGGAGTGAAGTTCCATTGCTTGGACAAAGAGCTTGTCAGGTAACACCACGACGTCTTCGTTGTCATCATCGCCTTTGGGAATGGCGGGGTGTCGTGACAGGGCGTCGGCACGATTTGTAGCGCCAGGTTTGTGGATGAGTTCAAAGTTAAACTCTGCTAACTTGCTCAGGTAGCGCGCCACTCTTCGTGCAATGTTTCGTGGTGATCGATAAAATCGGAGATTGTTGTGGTCAGTGTATACTTTGATTGGGAATGGTGAAGATAACAACACGTGTTCCCATCGAAGGAGTCCTCTGACGACTGCTAAAGTTCGCGGTCATAGACTGGGTAATTTCTCTCTGCAGCGTTGAAGGTGTGTGAGTCATAACCGACTGCTCTTGGTTTGTTATCTTTGTCTCTTTGAAGTAGGACTGCCCCAGTGGCATATTGGGAGGCATCTACTTCGAGTTCAAAGGGTTTTGAGTAGTCAGGTCGGTATAGGACTGGGTCTTCTTGTACGCGTTGGAGTAAAATTTTTAAGGCATTACTGCACTCATCGGTCCAGTCGAACTTCACCCCCTTCTTTAGAAGTGCAGTAATGGGTCGTGCGATGTCGGCAAAGCCGCGGATGAAGGGTCGTTGAAAACCGAGGACGCCAAGGGTACTTCTGACGTCTTCGATTTTGTAAGGACAGTAGGCCAATTAGCAAGACCATTTCTCTTTGTTGGGTCAATCGTTATCTTCCCATCGCGGACTTCAATACCAAGGTATTTGACTTGTTCTTTCTCAAAGTGGCATTTTGACGCTTTGAAGAACAGGGAGAGTTCACGGGCGCGTGTGAGAACTGCATGAGTGATTTCCCGAAGTCTTCTAAGTTATCGGAACAAATAAGGACGTCATCCATATAGATTAGGATACGCCCTGGATATTTGTTGACAAGGTCGGCAAAAGCGGCATCCATGAATCTTTGGAAGACTGCTGGTGAATTCCGTAGTCCAAAGAACATTACTTTAGGTTAAAAAGACCATAGGGAGTTTTAAAGGCGGCTTTCCATTGGTCTTCGTCTTTGATGCGGATATTGTGGTATCCCCATCGGATGTCAAGGGTAGTGAAATATCGCATGCCATGGAGTTGTTCTAGAAGATTTTCGATGCGGGGGAGAGGATAAACGTCAGGGATGGTATGTTCATTGACGCGTCGATAATCTTGAACTGGTCTAGAACTTCCGTCTGCTTTAGGGATGAGGAACCAGGGAGAAGACCAAGGGGAGTCCGTTTGCTCGATATAGCCTTTCTCCTGATGTTCTTTGAGGAATTTCTTTGTAATTTCCTTTCCTTCTTCAGTTAGCGGATAAACTTTGCAGTTAATGATGTCAGGTGCGTCCGGTTTTAGCTTTATCTCCATGTCAAATTTTCCTCGGCTAGGAGGGAAGCGTTTTGCTGCTTCTTCGTCAAAGATGAAGGCATGACGCTGGTATTCAAGGGGTATTCCTTGAACAGCAGCGCTAGAAGCCGTGCGTCGTTCAGTATCCGCAATAGCCCATTCTTGGGATTTTCCAGCAGGTTCTAAGGCTCGTGCAAGTAAAACTCGAGCCTTTTCTTTGAGGGCAACTGCTGCGTGGTAATATTGGGATTCGAGGCAAATCTTTGGGTTTTCATCGTCTAAGGTTCGGTTTTTCCAATTGAGTCGTGGATTGAATGTTTCTAGCCATGGGTATCCGAGGATGACGCGGTCCATGCCTAGGTCTGTAATGAAGAAGTTTTGTAATTCTTCTAGTTTTCCCATACGGATGCGTAAGGTAGAAAACTTTGTGACTCGTCCTAATTTGTTTTCCGTTCCATCGACGTTAAAGATCTGGATTGGTTTTTCTAGATCTTTTGTTCCCAGTTGCCATCTTTCTGCCGTTCGATGATCGATAAAATTACTGGTAGCGCCACTATCGACAAGCGCTTTGTCTTCTTTCGTTCCGCCGTTATAGCTTGAATAAATAATGGGAACTTCCATTGATGAAATGGCATTTAAATACAACTATTCGGTACTAAGGCTCGGATCCAGGCGGCGAGATCAGAGCCCTTTAAAAAGACGGATCTTGGGAAAGGGATTCGGCAAGCTTGCCACGTTCTTCGTCAGACATGGCTTTGAGGGCTTTAGCGATTTCCTCATTTGTTGGTTTAGAAGAAGTAGAGGTGTTAGTTGTCGTTACTTCGGATGTTTCAGTAACACGAATACGTGTGGCGCCGGTGGCGTTGGGTTTCGTTTCTTCTTAACAGGGCATTCTCTTGAGAGATGGCCTTGTTCTTTGCAATAGAAGCATCGTCCTTCGCGTATGAGGCGTTCGCGGTCAGGGTCAGGAGTACGGTTGTTTTGGGTAGTAGTGACGTCTACATCCATAGCGTCGGGATCGCGTTGTGGACGTGGGGCTGGGCGCGGTGGCTGTTGAGGACGACGTTGCTGTTGTTGTCCTCGCGCATTGCCAAGTAACTGAGTAATGCGTCCTAGTGATCCGCCACCATGTAATTCTCTGAACAATTTTTGTTCTGTCCAAGCAGCTGAGTGTTTTCGTGCTGCTTCTTGCCAATCCGCAAGGGTTTCTGGTTTCGGCCATTCGCGATTCATGATGGTCATATGAAGGGCTTCTTTGAGACCAGCGCGATACTGAATGATAGTCCCTTGAGCGTCGGCTTCAAAGCCTGCTTCTTCAAGAAGGTCGTTGAACGAAGTAGTGTAATCGTCTAGTTCGTCTCCGACCATTCGAAGTTTCGCAAACTTTGTAAGGGCATCTTCCTTTGCGGCGGCATCTCGGAAATCATTAAGGAACCTTTGTTTGAAACCAACCCAAAGGTCTAGGTCGTTGGGGTCTCCTCCACGGTCTAGGTATCCTCCCAAGGAGTTAAGACGTGCTTGGGCCCAGCCTTCGCAACGTGGCCCAACATGAATGTGGTGAACATGAGGATTCGGTTTGCGGGGTTCGACATTCCGGAGTTTCCTTGGTTTAATCTTCGGTAATTTTCGAAGATTTCCATGAATCGTTTTGATCGCGATCTATTTCCATCGAAGGGTTTTGGGGGAATCCCCATTAACCCTCCTCCAGCAGCGGGGATTTGAGCAAAGCCTTGGCCTTGTTGAAGGGGAGCTGCTGCTGCTCCGCCTCCTCCACCACCTCCGCCACCTCCTCCTCCTCCTCCAGGGCTACCGGTGCTCCGCCACCTCCTCCAGGGCTACCGGGTGCTCCTCCACCTCCTCCGCTGCCTCCAGGAGTACCGCCTCCTCCTCCACCGCCACTGAAGATTGCTCCACTACCACTTGCCGTGGTGGAAGTTTTCTTACTTTTTCCTTTGGGCTGGGAAAAGAGGGTGGTGGCGGGAGGTGTTACTGTAGCGGTTGCTGAGGCGATTTGGAAAGGGGGAGTAGGGCGTAACCTGCAACTCCTTGTGCAGCTGCATGAAAAGCTCGTGCTGCAAGGGATTGGATAGGTGAGGTGCTTGTGGAAGCAGGGGCTTTGGATTTGAATATGGTGTTTAGGGCGAGGAGTTCTTTAGGGGTAAGTGGAGCGTTAGGGTCGGGCTGTGGTTCGGGTGTCGGTTGCTTAGCAAATATTTTCTTCATTTGCTCAAGCTGTTCGTCAGTGGGACTTTCAGGTAGAAGGTCCAGGGCTTGGTTATAGTTCGGTTCTTCGCCACTTCCAGAGTCAGAAGGTGTTGCGGGTTGTTTCACTTGTTCAACTGCTTGTTCAAGTGAGATTATGGGAGTATGGGAGTGGGCGCGAAGTCTAGTCCCAGCGGCCTGCGCAAGGGCTTCGTCATCATCGTCATCGCTTTGTGTAGGGCGATCTTGTTCAGGAGATTCTTCGGCTAACGCGGTGAATCTACCATATGGACTGCCTCTAGAGCTGTCTGACATGGTTCGTTCGTTCACAAATGTGAGAGTAGGAAGTCTCAGTTTGTGTTAAGGTTCCAAGTGGGACCTTTGTACGAAGTGTACGATCGTTCGTAGAGTCAAGAGCGAGACTTGCAAGACGTGCAAGTCAAGATCAAGGGTTCGATAAAGATGAGACTTAGTAAACGACTAAGTCAAGAGCGTTTCAGAGGTCAAGGGCTTTGGGCTTAGGGATAAGACCAAAGTGTCAAGAAGTCGAAGAGCGTGATGTCAAGAGGGTTCTCTCAGGTCTGATGCTTCTAGACAAGCAAGGTTCTAATAGATAGAAGACTTGGATTGCGAAACAAAACTGAGACTTAAGGTCTCTAGGGCAGAAAGTACAGGGTTTATATAGAGAAGAACGAGGCTATGTACACAGCCGTAGGGGCTGTGACCTTCGTACAGCTTTCAGGGTTTGAAACATGTTTCAGGAATCAGCGAGTCATCCTGTGCATGTGGCTGTTGCTTGAGGCTGTACGGTGCTGTGTGAGGCTGTACCGCGAGAAAAATAAGTAAGCGATCTGAAACAAAGCGATCGGCAGTCCATTCGCATAAGCAAAAGAGTCAGCAGAAATGAGTCATCAGTCCGAAAATGTATAGTATGAATCAGCAAACACGTGTCAGTCCATAACATCCTCCCCCCCTCAACCTCCCCTCTCTGCCGTGAAATGGACGGCGAAAGGCAACCTCGTTGTCTTTGGGGGTCCCCATGGGTCCCTCGCCACCCTTCAAGCCTCCTCCCCTCACATCTCGCGTATTCTCTCCTCTCACCTTTCCCTCCCCGCCTCCTCTCCCCTCCCCACCCCCCGCCCTAACGTCAAATGGTCGCGCGTCACCGTCAATGGTGTCCCGACTGGAGTCTCCTCCTCTTCTGGTGCCGCGTCACCGGATGAGTGCCATCGGGCACTGGTTGCCCTCAACCCTGCTTACGCTTCCCTCCCAATCACTCTTCGCCCCTCGTGGGTCCGCTCTCCCTCCTCTTACTCCGCCGGTGCCGTCTCCTCCCTCGTGTTCGCCTTCGAGGATCCAGACGGTTCTAGCCTCAAGACCCTGCTTTCCGATCGTCACCTCTTCCTCTTTGGGGTTCGAGCTGTCGTGAAGAAGTGGAAGCAGAAGCCCCCTCCTGCCAAGACTCCCTCAAACCAGGCTCCCCCCCCCTCCTTCCCAGGCGCCGCCGCCACCTCCGGTCTAGGTCTTGCCCTCCCGTGGGGTTCGGTCTGCCTTCCCCCTCTCTTCTTTCGGACTTGTTGCATGTCTACCGCCTTTTTCCCTTACTCCTCCTGTTTTCACTACTTCTATTCACACCTCCTTTTTTCGCTGCCGTATCTATGCGCTTATTCATCTTGTGGGTTTAGGGCGGGGTCTCTACTGCTAGGAGGCGACGCGTCTGGTTCGAGTCCAGCCTGCCTTGGGGGGCCCTTTGGGTAATCGGGTCACCCCCTCTGCGGGGCCTTCTTGGGATGTTGCACGCCGGTCCAAACTAGTTAGTCTTTGTTCTTTACCCTTTACGCACAGAATTTCGTGTACTACGTTTGTTAGCAAGTCTTGTCGCAATACACGCGGGGACTATAAACCCCAATTCAAAAAAAAAAAAAAAACCCACGGAATCATGATTAATGGGGCTCGGATGTAGAATCGCAAGAAGAGGTATTGTAAGGAAGGGGAATGGGTCGGGAATTGAGATGGAATGCGCCGAGAGGTGTGGTAAGCAGTCTCTAATACCAGAGGAGATAGAGGAACGACACAGAGATGGGACTAAGATCGCTGTCAGACACATGGGTGGCGGTCCTGACCTTCTCACCAGTATTCGGGGTAAACTGACGTCTATAGAGTGCTGATGGGTTGGAATGAATGATTGTATGCCACTTTCGTCCCACATATTAGCCTACTTATCCACAACGAAAATGCGCTTTATCGAGGGGAATACTTTGCGGACCGAGCGTCGTTTAAGCCCTTGTAACGCATTTGAGATGGACTTCTCTAGCTCGATGGATATGCAGAGACGCTGGAGAGCATTGAACGAGCGAAAGAGTTGGAGCCATATCGCAGGTTCGATCTCATCGGGCTGCATTCTTGACTCGGAAGGGGGTGCCATGCAAAAGTTACCGTACAAAATGGTGAGGGACTCCACGCTAGAACGGAAGGACAAAATCCGGCTGCATATCTGTGCTGCGGAAATGACTTGCCAATCTAACCTTTCACAGTCGACACACCACCTGCACGACCGGGATGTCCTATCCAGCTCAAACGACATCAAAATGCTGTGAGGCGGCGAGAGCACCAAGGTTAGCCGCTTGGAGGACCTAAACGACTCGAGGTGAGCAAGGAACCGAATGATTTCCGGGATGTCAAAGAACATAGGCTGGTCTAAATCATTGAAGAAGTTTATCTCGAAGTGATTGAGTAAAGGGGCATCGATTCGAGCTGCAAGGACTTCCAAGTACTCGCGGATACCCGTGAACTCGGACTGACGGAGAGCGGGGAGAACGAAGCGTGTTGGTGGCGGTGGAGGTCGGTTTATTGGTTTAGGAAAAGACGTCCGAGACTGGAATATGATGGTGAGGAATTCGAGCCTTGGCAGCGTAGATAGGCACGTAGCTATAGCCTCGGGTGAAATATATCCAGAATGTGGTATATCTTCGAGACGGAGATATTTAAGGTTAGTTGCAGTCAGGAGGAGTCGTGGTAGTGACGGAAATGAGACCTCCCGAAAGGTGAGATGTTGCAACAACGGGACGGATCCATTCAAGAATGTATCGGGAAGGACCACCTCAAGAGGCGACCAGAGTTGTAACTGAAACGAAAGAGATGTCAATTCCGGAAATGACTCTTGCATCATTGTGGAGATTTGTTCCCATAATATATTCTGTAGATCGCTGATATGAATACTGTGTACGCGGCTGTGACGCTCCAGTGCCGCGATGAGGTTATCGGCTTGGTCCTTTCCTGTGCACGACTCGAAGCAGACTGTGAGAGGCAATCTTGGCCAAATATCCAGGAGTTTCCTCACAGGCCTTTCCTGTGTGCAGACAAGTCGTAATTCTAGACGGCGTGGCGATGAAAAAATGACCGATCGCCATCTTCGGCAGACATGCACCAACTCGTGCCAGTCGCGGTGCCACTGGGAATTTAGTGGAAAATCATGCAAGTCCTGGGACATGAAGACTTGATAGAATATTTCTAGCAGGGCATCGTCGGGGAGCGATCCGATTGTTACTCCTTGAGATTCCTCAGGCTGACCTGCGCCATACAAGTGAGCAGCACATTACTATCATCTCTCCTGATGAGTCTTACCTTGCATGAACGACCCTTTGTTGAGATGTGCGACTCGCTTTCTCTGTTCGAGTTTATGAAAGAGCCACCGATTTAACATGTCGTGCACGTGCAATATCACGTGACAGAATCACGCCATAGCGACCGTACACACCCGTCGTGCCAACGCACCCGCAACTATGCATCGCAGCGACACGTGGTCGTCGACCGCTGCGACGGCCATGGCCCAAGTCATCGAATAATGGGGGACTGCCTCGGTTTGGCGTCAGAGGTGGCCTATCACGGTCAACGCGACACCGCCGTCTTTTGTTCCCTATCTATGTCTACTCCAGACCTTTTGTTGCCAAACAACCGTTATCCCTAGAACGGAGCATACTGAAGTCCGTCGCGGTATTTTGCGCTGGATGGTCCGATACCAGGTCTTATTGCACTTGACATGATCACAGAGGTAACACTCGTGGATGTAGAGCGCAGAAGTACGTGAGCTTACGAGATGCAACAAGAGCCCCTAGACCGACTTGCGGTGACACATCAATTGCCGCTCAACACTTTGTTGTAGAGAATGAGTTCCCAAGTGGAAGAATTTTGCTTGAATCAGACCAGTTGGCCCAATGAAATGCCAATCTGTGTGTACGTGAATAAGGAGTTGGCAGGAAGACGGAGAAGTGGTGTAGCCATTCCACCTCTCCCTTTAGAGCTACCTAATCCTTTTCTTTTTTAACAGAACTTAGCACATTTTATTGTTCCTCACACGTACATCTGATCATGATAGCCCTCACCCGCTGGCTTAGAGCTTACGAACGAGGAACTCAAAACGCTTCCTATGATCAGCGATGTGAATCTCTTCTTCAAGAAGCCTCGCGAAGGACCCCCGAATTTCGGGGCCGAGTGCAGCCGCGAGGTGATAATAACCAGTTCGTAAACATTCATAGTCAAAGTCGAAAAATGGATGGCGCGTAATGCGGCCAAACGTGCGGGCATCACTGCGCTACCCGTTGCTCCTATCTATGTTACGCGTGGTGCGTGCGAAAGCAAGTCCTTGGCAACCGCCAAATCACGCACAAGCTCGGGAATATCCGCACTATTGCTGTCTTTTCCTGACCCGTGTTGGCACCCGGGATCAGTATTCCTTTCCACGTCCTCGCGATCGCAATGTGTATTCCCAATGAGGTTGAAGCGAGTTTCCAAGAGGTAGGGAGAATATAAAGGACAACTTTGGAGTTCACTGGAGGCGCACAAGAGCATACAACAGGCAGACGAGATTGACGAGTGGGTAGGGAAACAACCTTCACGTTGCTCCTTACATCAAGCACTGGCACCTGTAGCTACAAATCTGAAATGTATTCAAAGACTGAGAGCCATGGAATTAAATGAAGGAGTAATGTAGTGGATACTCGCGAAAGGAGGTGCGAGCACAGGTGATAAGCGATGAAACTAAGATGACTTGGAGAAAACGTCATATACATAATCACCAAGTACGTCAAAAAACCAGGTAAGAAATAATCTAACAGGCACGAAAGGCAGACACGAAGATAGGTAAAGGATCACAAAAGCATTACCGTATTATTCAAAAGCAAACCAAATGGGAGCACAAGTCCACGATAAATTGGCCTATGCCTGAGGCATAAGAGTGGTGTGCCATGACCGAAATAATGTTGTGGCGTGTGCAACAGGATGATAAGGGTGACGCAGCGATCCAGGAGCTTGTGGGTAGTAGCACGAAAGAGAGGGCTGCCAATGGGGCCGGATGTAGAACCGCAAGAAAGGCATGGTAAGGAAGGGGATTGGGTCGCGAACTGAGATGGAAGGCGGCGCAAGGTGTGGTAAGAAGTATCTAGGACCAGAGGAGATAGAGAAACGACACAAAGTAGGGACTAAGAACGCTGTCAGATACACGGTGGCGGCGTTAAACCTTCACACCAGTATTCGGGGTAAGTGACATCTACAGAGTGCTGACTGGTTGCAATGAATGATTGTATGCCAGTTTCGTCCCACATATTACCCATCCACAATGGAAACGTGGTCTATCGAGGGGAATACTTCGGCGACCGCTTGTTGTGTGAAACCTTGTAACGCATTTGCGATGGACGGCTCTAGCACGATGGATATGCACAGGTTCTGGAGAGAAGTAAATGAGTGAAAGAGTTGGAGCCATATCGTGGGTTCTATCTCGTCGGGCCGGATTCCTGAAAAGAGTCCCCGGTTAGGGTACAAAATGGTGAGGAACTCCACGCTAGAACGGAAGGACGGAATCCGGCTGCATATCTGCGCAGCGGAAATGATTTGCCAATCTAACCTTTCGCAGGCGATACCCCACTTGCACAAGTGACTGTTACAACACTGGCACATCGTATCGGAGTAAAACAACATCGAAATGCAGAAAGGCGGGCATAAGTTCAAGGTTAGCATGGATGATGACCTGAACGACTCGAAGTGAGTAAAGAACCGAGTGATTTCAGGGATGTCAAGGGGCTGATGGAAATCATTGAAGAACGTTGTATCGAAGTGATCGAGTAAAGGGGCATCGATTTGGGCTGCGAGGACTTCCAAGTACTCGCTGATACCCTTAAACTCCAATCGAGTGAGAGCGGGGAGAACAAAGCGCATTGGTGGCGGTGGAGGTCGGTCTCTTCGTTGAGGGTGAGGTGTCGGGATTCTGAAATCAATGAAAAGGGACTTGAGCTTTGGCAACGCGGACAGGCACGTGGCTATAGCCTCGGGTGAAATATACCCAGAATTCGGTATATCTTTGAGACAGAGAGATGTAAGGTTAGTCGCAGTCAGGAGGAGTCGTGGTAGCGACGGAAATGAAATCTTCCGGAGGATGAGACGTTGCAAACACGGGGAGGATCCATTCAAGAATGTATCGGGAACTTGAAGGAACACCTGCGAGTCACCAGGCGACCATGGTCCTGACTGAAACGAAAGAGATGTCAATTCCGGAAATGACTCTTGCATCACTGTGGAAATTTGTTCCCATAATGTATTCGGTAGATCTCTGATATGAATGCTGTGTACGCGATGGTGACGCTCCAGTGCCGCGATGAGGTTGTCGGCTTGGTCCTTTCCTGTGCACGACTCGAAGCAGACTGTGAGAGGCAATGTTGGCCAAATATCCAGGAGTTTCCTCACAGGCCTTTCCTGTGTGCAGACAAGTCGTAATTCTAGACGGCGTGGCGATGAAAAAATGACCGATCGCCATCTTCGGCATACATGCACCAACTCGTGCCAGTCGCGGTGCCACTGGGAATTTAGTGGAAAATCATGCAAGTCCCGGGACTTGAAGACTTGATAGAATATTTCTAGCAGGGCATCGTCGGGGAGTGATTCGATTGTTGCTCCTTGGGATACCTCAAGCTGACCTGCACCATACAACTCAACAGCCGTAACGATCATTGTTCCTGATGAGTCTTACCTTGCATGAACGACCCTTTGTTGAGATGTGCGACTCGATTTTCTCTGTTCGAGTTTATGAAAGAGCCACCGATCTCTATCAGAGAGGTCCAAGAGTTGGTTAACTTACGAGTTCATGATGACCAACACGTTGACACGTGCACCATCACGTGATAACATAACGCCGGCCTCCCACGTCCCAGCTGAGTTGTTTGCGACTTGCTTAATATCTGCTGGGGGGTTACAGCGCGACGATGGATTTTGCTGGCCACGGGATACGGGTCATAGGGGATATATGTGTACAGCCCGTCCTCTGGCCATTGACGAAGGATCAGCGCATGAATTGACCACGAGCAATCGGCACATCGCTTGAAGTCAGAGACGGTGCATGCGATCAACCCCTTATTCAACTCCGACTCTCCCAAAGTGCGGGCCATCCAGGGAGATCCCGCGAATACTGTATCATGCAGTGCTGTTTTAACTTTTCCGCATGGAGGCTTCAAGTTACTCTTGGCAATGAGACCCCCCATTTGTGTCGTAGCTTCAGGGCTGACTTTAGTGGTTTGACTGGGTGCAAAGATTGACCAAGTCGCAAGCAAGCCAAGTTGATACGCGTCACACTGTCACGGTATTGACCAAAAGCTCGACCAAGTCTCACTGCATGCGTGGTACAGTCCCTGTGCCTATCCCTTCCGTCATAGCAAGACCAGTTGCTTGCACTAAGCGATGCAATGCGTTCCATGGACTGAACGTCGGATTTGTAACAGTTCAGTACTGGTCAGTCTACAAGCATCCATTCGAAGGGTCGGTTATCGCACCAGGTTTGGAAAAAGAACTGTATGGAAGTGTTCACCTGCACACACGAAGTGGGTGGTCCAAGCGCGTGCCAGTGCGTGGGCTGTCATTGAAAGGATAATTGGACTAGCGTAAATTTCTCCCAGTCAAGTTATCTCCATTGGGACCGTTCCGTTAGTGAATCGAAGTTAGATCTCAGGGTTTATGCACGTTTATGATCTTAGGGTCTAAATTGTGATCCGCCAGGCAAATCGAGTACTCGGCAAATGGATTCGACGTGCGAAGACAGCTCGTTCTCTCGTCCTCGCATTGACTATACTGTAGGTGCAGCGGAATAAAAAATGCGCAAGAAAATGCGTACTGTTATTTTTTTTAAAAAGGAAAGTTGAAAAAAAGGCATACTACAGTAAGTTACAACAGAATGGTGGTTCCCGCTTTCTTTCATCCGCCGCTCCACTTCCGAGCATTAGACAGTACCTGGTCGTATGACAGGAAGCGCTGACGCCACCCACTCAATTCGTTTAGTTACTAGTCCCGAATGTCACCAAATTCGGTCAACTAGACTCGATCCGCCTTCACGGTTCCGACAGCGGTGAGTATTTAGTTGAGCTTGGTTCGACCTGTCCCTTCACCCACCTCTCCCACTGCTTGTTTTTTGTGCTCGTTGTCACTCTTTTCCACTCCCACTCTCTACGGTCTTTTATAACACAAATGTCTGCTAAAATGTATGACACTGAGTCTGCGTACACCCAACCTCCCGCTCGCAAAACCAAGATTGCCAATCCTGCTCCTCTGTGAGTTCTCCCGTGAATCGAAAAATTATTTTCTAACTTGTGTCAAACGTTCATAGTGGACTTTTCTCCTTCGCGTCCTCGACGTTGATCCTCTCCCTTTACAATGTTGGTGCCCGTGGCATCTCAACTCCCAATGTTATCGTTGGAATGGCGCTCTTCTGCGGTGGTCTCGCCCAGCTCCTTGCCGGCATGTGGGAATTCGCCACTGGCAATACCTTTGGCGCATCTGGTGCGTGTGTTTGTGGAATTTGCACGCGTTTTTCAGGTGCTTGAATTTTGGTTCATCCAACAGCATTCACTTCCTTCGGTGCCTTCTGGTTATCCTTTGCTACCCTTTTGATTCCTGCCTCTGGCGTCGGCGAAGCTTACAAAGGTTCTGATAATCCTGCCCAGGAGGTCGATGCTATCGCCATCTATCTTACGGCCTGGATGGTCGTCACATTCCTCTTCTTGTACGTCTCCTTTCTACTGTTTTCCCCAACCAACGAGAGCTCACACGCGTACTTGTGAACGTCAGCCTCGCCTCGCTCCGAAAGTCCATCGCCTTGAGTGTCCTTTTCTTCTCTCTTACCTCCACTTTCATGGTCCTCGCTATTGGTGAGTAAATGGGCAGCCTTGATTGAACGTGACTGATAAATGTACCCTTGTGAATAGCTGACTTCCAGAAGAGCGATGGGATTGGAAAGGCAGGTGGATTCTTCGGCATCATCACCGCGTTGATTGCCTACTATTGTGGCCTCGGCGAGCTGCTTGGTCCCGATGACCTTTTCACTCTGCCTCTCGGCAAATACTGAACGACCTAACAAGAGTACTGCGCGCCTCCGTTCCGTGCCGTAGCCTCATGCCAATTGTGACGTTCGTTGCTGTCTGAGTAGTGTGGATCCTCTGGGTCATCACCAAAATGATTTTTTTCTGTTCAACTTGACCTTGCATTTATTCCCCCTGTTTTCTCCATGTGTCGTGTTCTGTCATAGTTCATGTCTTACGGTGAACACCCGGAAATCCAGTCTAACCAATACCCTTGCTCCACATGTCCGAGTCATCCGTTTGATTTTCAATGCCGAGTTTGTCGAGTGTAACGCAATTGAGTTCAGTTGGCGGATCAGAAAAGGGGGATACAGTAAAAGTTCAGATCGACTGATGTAAATCCCGTTCAAAGAGCGACCTAGCGAAACTTACTTTTCTATAGATTGAGCTGCCACGTCCAACGTCTCATACATACAGTAAGGCACTTGAGAAGATTGACAGCTGAAGACCGTGATATGTTCTGATTATGGCGTAGCGCCGAAAACATTTTCTCAGGCTGTTTCTCGTTCGACCCTTGCTTTGAACCTAGTACAAGAATTCCGCTATTCAACTGACTCTACCGACGGTGAGGCCGACCATTGTACGGGCGTGAAAGCAATACAAGCGATACGATACGATACGCTAGTTTGTCGCGTAAAGTTTGGGCGTCGTTAATTTTTTTCTTATAGCCGCCATCGCTCGTTGTCGCCCGAGGCCGAATATAAGCGCACAAGTACTAAATTCAGGAACAAGAACACTGAAACTCGGGCACTTACCGCATGATAAAGGAAACATCTCAGACAAAGGAAGCAACTGGGATCGTTGGTTAGATCGTGATACCGTGACTGTAGTATGATGCTCCTACTAGTACCCCATTCACTGCCGTTGTGCTAAGTTCCGACCTCAAGCACCCGGTTGTTGACTCGTTTTTTTTTATTAGCTCCGGTGTTGCCCGTGCCCTAATTTAATCGACGACTAACTTAACTTCAAGTTCGTCTGGTTCTTCTTCCAATGGTCAGATTCTCAGCCCAGATGTCAATATACGTTAGCCAGCGTTGTCATTTCGTGACAAGCCTCTCCCGTAGTATCTCCGTCTAATCATCCAATAATCCGCCACGCAATCACCTCAACCGTAACTACCCCTGGTGTTTTGCCACTCATGTACTTCACGCTCTTTGAGCACATCTTTTTCTGTGTCTCCCCTTCTTCCTGTTGATGGTACCTCATTTATGTACTGCATCGTATCTTCCAATTCCCACACCGATACAGCCACTCGCATCCTCGGAGCGCTTTCACTCCTGCTCTACTGTTCCTTTGGCAGTTCTCCCGTCCCACAACTCGTGGCCACCGAGCACCGGATTAAATGACATTTATTCGCTTTGTACTCGCCCTACCCGACGATATAACGACGGTACACCCGATTTTTCAGTCGATGAGGTCTCCTTTACCGGTCGCACAGATGAAAGTGGGAAAGAAGCTAACGTTATTAGGACCGAGTGACTCGTCTGAGTTGTCGTCTTCCACCTCCGGGAGCTACAAAAACATACACGTTTGTTTTTCTTAGGTTGCCCAGCGTCATTGAAAAGCGTGACATGAACAAAGTACTAGTTGCATATGCAATGTCGTTTTGAACCACTTCCAAGTGGGTCAATGTAAAAGCCACAATCTCTGTGCACCGTGTCCACAAATGATAGATCAGTTGCGGCTGATAAAAAAAGGCGAGATGAGACTGACTGTGAATACATAAAGCCAACACTCGGGCAACAGATATCAGTACAACATCTCAATTCTTGCTTACCTCGTTCTCCTCGTCATCCTTGTTTCCGAGTCCATTTCAACATGACTGGAAAGGACATAAAGATGGATCTGTCAGAATGAGTCCGGACTGAGAATCGCAGAGCACTGATGCCATTTCCCGAAGACGCGGACACCGCCACGGAGCTATGCACTCCACGTCCCAAAAACAGGACACCCTCCTCCACCTCTGAGATTCCAAGACCAAGGAAGGGGATGGAAGTCAGTCAGTCAATGGGGGCTACAGGGGGGATCCACCGCATCTTCGGAAGCGGGCGAAGAGAGATTTCTAGCTGCACAGCTTCCAGTAGTGCTGGCCTGCACATCTTGACTTGCTGGCAACCAATATAGACAGGCCAGCACTGCTGAGGAAGCTGCACGGTCAGTTCTGGGTGCTGAAGCAGCATGTAGAGTTCTTGCAGCGTGAGGCAGATGAGATGGACAGATTGGTTGAATGAAAGATGAAGGTATAAAGGTTTGGTCCTATGTCACGGAACTGAATAGGACGATGTGGTACAGGGGTAAGAAGAATTGTTATTGTTTTGGGGGAAAACCCCAGTTATTTATACATGAGCTTATGGACATGCTTATGGATATTGAGATACCAAAATGAGCAGCATGATGTAACTAGCGGATGCAACTCTTATAGAAGGAGGATACGTTCGACGATGGCTTTGAATCGGAGTTGTCCGAGTCCACCGTGATGGTGTGCAATGATGACGGGGAAGGGAGAGCGTCCGAGCCCTATGCTCCGAGTCGGAGTCGGAGCAACAACTCATGGGTGCAGCCGGGAGCCCACGGTATGTCACGTGGGCGTTCTATCTGGTCCGAAATCGTCCGATCGTCTACTGAACTGTCAACGCCACGGTCCATGCCAGTAAGCCCTCCCGAATGCGTCCAGAACCACCAGTGATCTTACCTTGACTTAGTATCTAATCTTGAACCAGTCGCACTCAAATGTCCATCAATCCATCCATAATAACTAACTCGCCATTGGCAGTGGATGGAGTAGGCCCGATTTCTTTCCCACACGTCATGTTTTATGGGGCCACACGACGCGCTCATCTTTAATCATACGTTTCCGAATCAGGCATTGAATTGCCATTGCCACCTTTAATTTCTCCCTCCTCGTGTTCCGCTTTCTCCCTTCTGTCTTGATTCGGGGTTCTGAAAAGACGTTTGCCAGTCATCACGGGCAGAGCTTAACATCGGCCGGTGAGGTGCGTGGCCCCATCGCTGCGATCGCTGACTGGACTGCTCTCCGTTGTCAGCAGGTTATACAGTGGCCCATACCTCTTCTCACCCCATGCACCCGCAGGTACATCTGACGAGGGCTGAAGGAAGGCGGCGCAAGCACGGGTGGTGCAGCTGGTCAGCTTCTCCGGCTGCGCCGCCCTTGCTTCTCCCGCCCTTCTTCGGCCCTTGGCCCTCTTTTCCCACTAGGTTTGGTTTCAATAACTGGCGGTGGTTGAATTCACCCGAGGCAAGGTGGATGACGTTTACTGGTCCAATGGTCGATATGGTGAGATCGGCTGAGGTGTTCAGGCTGCTGAGCATACTCTGGTAGGATGGAGGAAGTGAGGGCAACAACATATTCCAAGTCTGAGATTTGAGACATCGTTCTCCACCGGCAGCTGTTCACGCATTTCAGCGAGCTTCTCGAAGTGAGTGAACACGTGTTTATCCTCCCCACATCTCGCGTTGCCGAGCCGCCACCGCCACCGCAGGTCCACCGCGACCAGTAGCGATCTCGTCTTTCACCGCCTTCCAGAAGAGGCCCGTGTTCCAATATTCAGTTATCCTGCCAGGGACATTATATTATTGATTACATTTGTGGATACTACTAGAATGTTACTTTCGTAATGAAAATGTGGTATTCAGAGTACACATGGTCAACAAGGTGAATTGGCACGATGTGTGGCCCATTGTAGCATCATGTCACCGTAGGCGTTCCACGGCACAGCCTGCTTGTGTTTTTTCTAAACTCCGACTATCCCTCTATCAAACTATCGATTCATGAATCCTCCCGAGTACGTCTGGTTCCCTCTCTAATCCTATTCAATGTTTACTCGGTATTTACTGATCTTGGACCAGTCACACTCAAATACCCATCGACCATCTATCCATGGTCAGAACAATAACTGACATGCCACTCCGGTCTATTTCTTTCCCACGCGTGACGATCGGATCCCTTCCTGAAATCGTTCTCCTCGACATCTTCGACTTCTATATAAAGGCTGCTGGACACACACATCAATGGCATGTGCTAGTGCACGTATGTCAAATATGGCGATATCTCGTGTTTGCATCGCCTCAGCGTCTTAACTTGCAAATTCTTTGTTCCACTACAACGCCCGTGAAGAGGTTACTGTATGTCTGGCCACGCCACTTGCCTATCTTTGTATCCAACTTCAAACAGGTCTCGCGAGGGCCCGTGGTAGATGACATCGTTGCTGCGCTCGAACATCGGGATCGCGTGTGCAGAATAGATATCGACGACATATCAGATGATGAGTTCGGACCACTCTTTACAGTAATGCAAGAACCCTATCCGGCACTGACAAATATTCGCCTTGGAGTTTGGTTTCGGCGAGGGTTGGTGCCTTCGCTTACTGATACCTTCTTAGGTGGATCCGTCCCACAGCTCAAGTCCCTCACCATTTATGGCATTCCATTTCCGGCATTACCAAATTTTCTCTTGGGTTCCCATGCACTCGTCAGTCTTGAACTCTGGAGTATACCCTATACTGGGTATATTCCACCCGAAGCGATGGTCAAATCCCTGTCCACATTGACCCATTTGGAACACCTTCTCATTGTATTCGAATCCGCGACTGCTTTCCCTGATCAAATAAGCAGATATCCTCCCCTATCGACCCGCGTCGTCCTCCCCGCTCTCACCCACTTGACGTTCCGCGGCATTAGCGAGTACTTTGAAGACTTTGCGGTCCGAATTGATACACCTCTACTTCATATTGGTCTATTGGATATACGTTTCTGCTTCAACCAGGATGTCCTCGATATTCCCCATTCCATCGACTTCATTAATCGCGCAGAGAAGCCAGAGATAACCCATCTCAAGCTCGCGGAAATGTCGTTTGAACATAATTACGCTGCGATCAGCCTTTACGTGGAAAGGGGCGATTATAGGGTCGACGGATTCAGCATTCGCGCCGAATGTAGAGCCCTAGATCGAGAAATCTCATATCTCACCCAAATGTGTAACCAGCTTTCGACTTTCCTCGTTGGCGTGGAACAACTTGACCTTCGTCAGGACCTTTTTTGGTGGCACCAAGACAATATAGACTCCGCGCAATGGCTCGACCTTTTCCGCCTCTTCCCCAGTGTCAGGGCACTGCGTATAGCCCCCGTACTGCGGCCGCTTATAGCTCCTGTGCTGGGTGGACTCACTGGGGAAATGATTATGGAAGTGTTCCCCGCACTTCATGATCTTCACATATCAGAAATAGCGTTAAGTGGTCAATTGTTGGGCACAGATCCAATTGTTTCATTTACTACTGCACGTCAGCTCTCTGACCACCCTGTCGCACTCCACGACTGGGCATGTTGGATAGGGTCATGACCTCTCCCGAGTATGTTCAACTGAGTCACTACCAAATACTCCTTTTCCCTTTCGCACCAATATCTTGACCACCGACTCTTTACATATTGTTCCTGAAATCTCTTCATTCAATCAGCATAAATGCTATCCCATGTCACAGGAAATACGTAATCTGTAATGCCTACCGTGTCGTGCTATACAACCTTGTGTCTACCTGTTACCCTTACCCGACCCCACGGTACTCTGCTACAGTACTTCTCTCATGCTATACAAACACCTGGCAGTCGTGTAGGCAGCTTGAATGTCCAGGAAAATGTCATCCATATTGTACCGAGCTGGTGAAACGTTGCTGGCCCACTGTTGAGAGAATACTATAGCCTGAGTTGATATCTCGTGGACATAGACTGTTGTGGACCGTGATGCTCGATATAAGATTGAATGCAGAACGTCTTCTTGTGCTGGCCCCAGTCTCGTACATGGCAATTTCGACACGTGATTGGATCTGGATCAGAAGCGGGTTTATTAATAATCATCGGCTTGGCCTCCCTACGGCATGCCAGTGGTGGCTTGTCAATTCCTTAGGGACTTGACTTTTCTCCTGGCCTTCTGACACCCAGACCCGCCGTTTACCAGCCTTCCAATCCCGACACAATTCCCACAACTGTCCAGAATCAGCCACCTCCTCCCTCCTGCACCTTCAGCCTCTCAGCGCTTGATGCTTGATAACTTAGGTTTGAGTCATGCACAACGTGGCCATAATCCCCCACAACTTTAAGAGTCTCAATGAAGGTCTGGATCAATGAGATAAAAAAAAGGAGTCGTTGTACATAATCCATTATTACGATGCTCATCATCAACGGTACTTTTGGCGTAGTCTACTAGCTTGTCTGAGAACTTCGGGCTAATGGCCCTTCGCATGCACCATAATGCTTAGCTGCCTTCAGCGCATCGAAATGAAGAACGTCCGGTAGCCCGAATGGTGAGCCTGGAAGTAACAAGTGCGGAAGGGCTTGTGAGCGACGCTTCCTCCCTAGCTCATTGGTCAGCTGGACAACATCGTTACAAAAGAGCGGAAACTTTTTTTTAGCAGAGAAGACGCACAAACTGATAGAGTATGGCTCCGACGATCACCTCGATGGTTGTGCTTGCGACTTTGTGTTGACCTGCTTCACACAACCATCAAGCCGGGCTGTCCAGCGCGCGGCGGGACTCAACGCATGACGTTCTGCACTCTCAAGCGCGAAGCGACGTGTTCTCCGAGGGAATGCGTGTTCAAAACGCGATCGGCGATGCGTGAATGACTGTGTTCCTCCGCGACAGGGAGTCCTTGTAGGAAGGGTAACAGGTACTAGTACGCTTCGATCGTGCGCTGTCCTGTGATGATAATGGAGGAGGTGAGGGATACGGAGATAAGGCCAGAGAAACGATCGCACCTAGGAACAAGAAGCGTAAGTTGTGGCCTATGAGAGAGTCGTGATGGCTGATATGTCAGGGATGCGCTGGGCTAGTAGCTCCGGTGGGAACTCGAGGGGCGTTGGTTGAGATGATAAAAAACAGTGGATTAGCATACATAAATTCCCCGGCGAATTTGCTGCAGCTGTGGGCCCCGTCAGCCTGTGCAACCTATCCAAACTGGAGTTTGCAGTGAACTCTCGTCGCAAGGGAGAGGAGGCAGATGCCGCGGCCTGAGCCAGCTATCGTCACTGCACCTTGACCTCGAACTTTCGGAACCCTCGTGTGGTTCATGGAGAAGAGGTTGATTATTATCGATCACATGATTGAGAACCCAGCTAATCCGGTTTGCCTGGTGAGTGCCAACCAGCCCCTTTGGCGCAAATGGATCGTCGTTCTGACAGAAAAAACATCGTTGCATTTCAACGGGCCACATCGTTTATTCAGCAAGCCCCAGGTAAGACTCATCCGGAACAACCATAATTATTGCTGAGTTGTGTTGTATGGCACAGGCCCTGGTCAGGGGTTACAACAAGTAACAATCGGATCCCTCCCTGATGATGTCCTCCTCGTGATATTTGAGTTTTATGAAGTTGTCCCCGACAAAGACAAAAGGTTTGCGTGGAATTGGAAGAAGTTGGTGCACGTATGCCAACGATGGCGATACATCATTTTTGAATCACCAATTCGTCTCAATCTGCAGCTTCATTGTACGGTACGATCGCCTGTGAGGAAGTCATTGGATGTCTGGCCACCACTTCCTCTTTTTGTTCAATTCTTCAACTGGGACAGCTTTAACAATTCCTCAATGGACAACACTGTTGCTGCATTGGAGCAACGTGATCGTGTACACCAGATTTATATCAGCGCTCTGGATGATTTATGGGAAAAAATTGTCACGGTGATGCAGAAGACATTTCCAGCATTAGGATCCCTTACGGTTATGTCAACTACGATGTTCAGGTTTCGACCCCTTCCCAGTACATTCTTGAATGGATCTGCCCCGTCTCTACAAAATCTCGTTCTTCGGGGAATCTCATTTCCATCGTTGCCACGACTCCTCTCATCTACAAGCGACCTCACATCTCTTCACCTTTTCGAAATACCTTATTCTGGGTACATTCCACCTGAGGAAATTGCCACATCCTTGTCTGCACTGCCGAAGCTTAAATCCCTTATCATCAATTTCGCACCATCCGTTCGGCTTTACCTCAAAGAAATTCTCCGAGATTCACCGCCACCCAGACCTCCACCGACCCGTTTCGTTCTCCCTGCTCTCACTCAGTTAGGATTTAAAGGCGTGAACGAGGACCTGGAAAACCTCGCAGCCCGAATCGATGCCCCTCTACTCGACGACTTCCAGATGACCTTCTTCCATTGGGCTGAATTTGGCTTTGACACCATGACCGAGTTTCTCTCCGATATCCCACAAACCATTCGGCTCATTGGTCCTCTAGACTCGTTGAGGCCATCCAGTCTAACCCTGGAATTCGATCTGCATTATAGGGCCTCTATCTCTTTTCCCTCAAATACGACGTGTCATTCCGCAATTCCTCCCTCATTGTATATCAATTGCTATAGGTCGGATTGGCAAATCATTTCTGTAACACGGATATGCAATCAGATTCTGCCCTTCTGCTCTCGCGTCAAGTCACTCAACATCAAGTGCCACCGGCCGTACGGGATCAAACAAGACGAACCCGAGATAGATCCCATGCTATGGTCTCAACTTTTTCACACATTTCCCTCTGTCCAGCATCTTGATATATCTGCCATGCTCGAGTCGTCCATCGCACTTGCGTTACAAGGTCTCGCGGGAGAATCAGTTGCAGAAGTACTCCCCTCGCTACACAGCCTTTTCATAGTTGGGAACGAAACCGCGCAAGGTATCGCACTGGCGACTGGGCTATGGGAACAACCTGCACGAATGACTTCGAGTCGCTTATTCGTATCACGGGTGAGTCTTTAGATACATTTCATATTCATAGCTATGGTACGTCATGCGATGCAAGAAACGAAGAAGGGTATGAGGCACATACGCCATGGGCTGCGTGTTATTGCCTGATCCCATCTCTGAGGCTGCCGCAACACACGCGGCACCACACTGCGTCCTTCGGTGAGTGGGAAACAGGGTGAAATGGCCGAGTTTATGGCAGCGGGGGCACTGCCTGGGGGGAGGTCGGAGTAGATGGGGCCGTCTGGAGGATTGTCGACCGCTTGAGAGTTGGTGATTCGGACATTTTTTGTAAAAGAAATCTCCACTTGTGTACATAAAACGAAGATGCGCTTGGCTTCCAACTGCATGTACTGGCCGGCGGGGTGACATGGGAAATAGGGTGTTTTAGCATGGAAAGGCGTGCCAGGCTTCTCGTTACTATAACTTGAACTCCCCGGGCCTCCGACAGCATAAATCCATGTCCAAGGTGTACTTCCGATGAAGCTCAGACCTCAGGGCACAGTTCGGCACCCGCGTCACCGCGTCAAGCATTGACTCTTAACTACAGTAAGCAGCCTGAGTATTACTGACATCGAGGTCGAGATCCGTGAGTCTGTTGTGCCATGCACGTTTTCCATTCAGAAATACCCTCATTGTGGAGGATACCCAAATCCCTCCTCCATCCGTCGTCGCAGTCGCAGTCGCAGACAGGCGTCTCTATGTGCAACAGGCAAGTCGGCAAGTGCCGATGATTCCTCCTGACAAAGTCGCATCCCGCTTTTCCACAAAGCTCCTTCTTCCCCACGACCTTGTGTTTCGAGCAAATATACAACACTTTCACCAAGTGGTAGTCACAACCCTGTCTGCGTTGAGACCTTTACATCGGTTTCGAATTGCCCGCTTCAAGTTCTCGCAATTCCGAGTCGCCTCGAGTACTTTGAGGACCTCGTCTCTCGGATCTCTATTAACTCTGTCAACTCGATATCGCGGTATCATCTCGATACTCCAGAGTTGAGCTCTCCTCTATAAACTGTTCTATATTGTGCGACGCACTCGGTTGGCAAGTGTCGAGTTTAGAAGAGATATGTGAGCAATGTATGCTTTTGTTCTCTAACATGGAATGACTTGACTTGTGGTACAGGTTGCCAAATATACGGGATGAATCCGGTATGGAATTATGGATCACATGCCATGTACGTCTTTTCAGAGCATAGAAATCTGCACCGTGCAACCTTTCTTTTAGCGTGCTGGGAGCGACAGCAAGTTTGTATCCGCTGTCCTGCGAAGCCACCGGCTACACTCCTTCCTTTCACGCCTCCGGCTCGTTCCTGGTGTATGCGCTTTCTACTCTTCGTTTCATCAATTGATCCTGATCGTATAGTGTGCCATTTCGTAATAAATCATTTTTGTCTCAATTATGTGTGACAGTTTTGTCCAACTAATAGTTTCTCCGGATACACTATATCCAGAAAAAAGGTGCGCACGTTACTAGATTCTCGTTCCGCTGCTGCACGTCTTCAGAATGGCCGCCTGTTAGCCATCTCTCGCTACAGGTGACGACATCCGACATCGTCGAGGTCAGCACTGCCATCATCACCCTTGGAACTATCATCACTTGCTTCCTTCCACTCGTCCCCTCGGGCTTTCCTTCTTTCCTCATCTCGTGTCGTGTCCGTTTTATAAGAAATATCTACTACCCTCCACGTCTATGTCCCGGCTTCGTTCGGGAGCACCTTGCTTTTCCGGATCCCTTTGTCTCATTCCTCTCTCAGCTCCTTACCACCTTTTCCTTGCGTTCTGCAACCAGGTCCCGCCACCAGCCCTCCCGTTCATACCATTACGATACATTTCGTGATACTCTCGTGACCTCCTTCGTTCTAATACCCCATTTCTGATCCACTTTACAAACCCTGGCCTTTGATGCTTTGACATGAGCCGACAGGTACACATCCATCATAGTTGGTAATTTGTCAAAATCTATCTAATTTCTGTACATGTTGGTCATCCAACTTGATACTACAATGACTCCCTTTGCGTAATGCACGTGCATTTGAACACCTAGGTGGGCTCGGTGCTAGTGACATGCGTGAACTCCGTTCTTGGATTAACGTCGCAGATCAATCTGGGTTTTCCTGGCTAATTCGGCCCGCGTCAGCGAGTTACGTAAATTGGCTAGGTAATCCGAGTGTCCAGTCAACCAACTTGAACCCCTTTGACACAAATGGATCGTTGTTCTGACAGCAAAAACGCTGTTGCACTTCAACAGACCACATCGTTTTTTCAACAAGGGCCAGGTAAGGCTCATCTGGGACAACCATAACTATTGCTGACTTGTGTTGTATCATGCAGGGTCAGGGTTCCAACAAGTAACAATCGGATCTCTCCCTGACGATGTCCTTCTTGTGGTATTTGAGTTTTATCAAGTTATCCCCGACAAATACAATTCGTTTCCATGGCAATGGCAGTGGTTGGTGCATGTATGCCAACGATGGCGATACATCATTCTTGAATCACCAATTCGCCTCAATCTGCGGCTTTATTGCACAGTAAAATCACCTGTGAGGACATCGTTGGATGTCTGGCCACCATTTCCTCTCGCTGTCCTATTCGGTTCCTGGGATAGCTTCATAGAAAACTGGATGGACAATACTGTTGCTGCATTGGAACAACGTGATCGCGTACACCAGATCTATATGACCATTCCGGAAGATCTATGGAAACGAATTGCCACGGTGATACAGAAGCCGTTTCCGGCATTGAAATCCCTTACTTTAACGTCATCTAGTAGGCCTCTTCCCGATACATTCTTGAATGGATCTGCCCCGTCTCTGCAAGATCTCGTTCTCATGTATATTACATTTCCGTCATTGCCACGATTCCTCTCCTCTACAAGCGACCTCACATCTCTTCATATTATCGCGAAACCCTTTCTTGGGTACATTCCACCTGAGGAAATGGCCACATACCTGTCTGTGCTGCCAAAGCTCAAATCCTTTATCATCAACTTCGAGCCAACCGATTTCCTTGAATCCATGGAAATAGTGAACCGAGATCTACTTTCACCGCCGCCGCCCTATTTTGTTCTCCCCGCTCTCACTCGATTTGAATTTGAAGGTACGAACGAATACCTAGAACTCCTCGCGGCCAGAATCGATGCCCCTCTACTCGATGACTTCCAGATAACATTCTTCCATTGGACTAAATTTGGCCTTTACACCAATTTTCTCTCTGGTATCCCCGAAACCATCCGGTTCATCGGCCTTCTGGACTCGTTGAGGCCATCCAGTCTAACCCTGGAATTCAATCTGCATTATAGGGTCTCTATCTCTTTCCCCTCAAATACAACATGTCATTCCGCAATTTCTTCCTCATTGTGTATTCGATGCAGGAGGCTGGATTGGCAAATAATTTCTGTAACACGGATATGCAGTCAGATTCTGTCCTTCCGCTCTTGCATCAAGTCACTCAACATCAAGTGCCAGTGCGACTGGCCGCGCTGGATGCAACAAGACGAACCTAAGATAGATCACATGCTATGGTCTCAACTTTTTCACATGTTTCCCTCTGTCCAGCGTCTTGAAATACCTGCCATGCTAGAGTCATCCATCGCACTTGCGTTACAAGGTCTCACGGGAGAATCAGTTGCAGAAGTACTCCCCTCGCTACACAGCCTTTTCATAGTTGGGAAGGAAACCGCGATAGGAGGTATCGCACTGGCAGCTGGGCTATGGGAACAACCACCACGAATGACTTCGAGTCACTTATTCGTATCACGGCTGAGTCTTTAAATTCATTTCATATTCGCAGCTACAGTATGTCCTTCAGCAATAAAAGGAGGGCATGCGCATACGCCATGTTTGCCTGATCCCATTCTCTGAGGCTGCCTCAACAGTGGCACGAGGCGCCGTACTGCGTCCTTCGGGAGGGGGAACGGGGGTGAAATGGCCGAGTTTATGGCAAGCGGTGGCAGAGGTCGGAACAGATGGATGATTGTCGACCGCTTGAGAGCTGGGGACTCGGACATTTAAAAAAATTAATCTGCACTGTTACAGTATAGCAACATGCTACATAAGACAACGATGTTCTTGCTGTGTGTACTGGCCAGGGTGACATGAGAAATAGTGTTTTAGCGTGGAAAGGTGTGCTATGCTAGTCTTGTTACGACTCGGATAACTCCAGCCCGACAGCCCAAAGCCATGTCCCAGGTGAACTTCATTCAAGAGTCAAGAGACCCCAAATCTGTATCGACTTGTCTCATCAGAAGGCGATTCTCTTGTGTGACTCCCCGAAACTTCCTCGACCCACTCAGCTGGTCTGGCAAGTCCACCTACCCTTCCGATCCCACCGTAGATGGGATGTTCCTGGACCAGCCCAAGGCATACAACAGTAGACTGCATGGGTTGGCAGACCAAGCATAGTACAATGATCGGTCCACTAGTATGTACTTGGGCTGGGAGTGTCTCGTAAGTGGGCCACTCGCCGCTGCCATCCATCTCCGCCCCATGTTGCCACCCCACAGATCGTCACACGGAGCTAATTCCTTTTTCTTCGGGGAGGTACATGAACTGAACCATCACGTGGCCTCACCCTCGTGCGGACGTGGGTAGATCCAGAAGACTCTTCCTAACTTGCTGGTTTTCCCCGTACTGGCAGTGATAGCCGATGAAGATGTTCTTAACATGCCATGATACAATCGCCCTCCAGGCTGGGTAACATGAACATAGAAGCCGCTCGTACTCTTTCAGCCGATGACAATCGCGGGTCACGAGAGGTTCGAGAATGTAAAGCCGCTGAAGGGAGAGCAGTGCTGGAAGGAGGGAGACGCAGCGACAAACGTCTTAACGCATGTCTCGAGGATCATGCGCAAGTTACACCCGGGAAAAGGGTTGGGTCAGTGTTAGAGTGGAGAATACGGCGCCACATAATGGTGCCATCGAAAGGAGGAAGGAAAGAAAACGGAAAGACGAGCACTAGGACTGGGTATTAAACTATAAAGTACGATGCATCAGTTGATGTAGATAACCAACTGGGGTGAAAAAAAATCATGGGATATATATATACGAGACGCTCACGTTAGTGTTGTCCCTAGCGTACTTGCGCATGACGCGTGTACGATCAACTCGAACAAGTAGAGAACATGAAGCTGAGTACGGAAGGTTCTTGAGAGCAATGGTATGTCTTCACTTGAGATTGAATGACGAGTGAACTGGCAATTCAGAACATAGAAGCAAAGAATAAGAGCGGATCTGACCTGACAGGGTTTTAGCATCGACTGAAGCAACTTGAAAGATTCTGGGGAGGCTTGTCGTACAGGGGGTGAAGTATGAAGTAGCTGGAGGAACAGAAAAGGAGGGGGAATACATAGCATCCGGGGTACGTTAGGATTCCGGAGTCGATCGAGAAATGGTCGCTGCCTCGTTGTTGGGAACACAGCAACGCGGCCACGGCATGTACGGAGTGGACGACGCAGAGAGCGGGGGCGATTTCGTGAGCTCACGATGTGCGATAATCTTGCATTGAGGCCTTCCGACGCTGATCAGGAGCCAGGGGTTCGACTGGCGGTTGAAGATGTCAGCAGGGACGGGTCATGTTCTGCAAACTGGTTATGCATGAGCAATTTCGCTTGAAGATCGTACCTCCGCGACGAGCGGCCAGAGCATTTCGTGAGAGCTATATATCTGCAGTGAAAACATATGGCCACACCCTTTTCGACGGGTTCCATTCACGCTTGACAGTTGACAGCTAAATAGGACATGATGATCAGTTACGGGCCCTAGTTCCAGAGCAAGGAAACATACGTTTGCTAAAGGTCGGTTTTACGAAGAGGGTGATGAAAGGTGATAGCTGACAGGGCATGAAATTCTATCAACAAGTCGACACACAATCAAATACTTTCAAGTACTTGTTGACTGGATAATTGCGGAAAAAAAGGGTTGTTCGCGTGCTCGACAGTGGGAGACAAAAACGATTGTCCAGTAAGTTCCAGTTGCAGCCTGAGCATTCAGTTATCGACAATAGCACCTGCTCCACAGAAGAGCCTGAGGTAGAGAATGACGCCTAACGACGCCAACAAGTTAATGTTGTTGAGAAACATTGACAGTGGTGGTCGCGTTACGTCTTAAGCGCTGGAATATGAGAGGCCCGCTCAGTTGTAGAAGTGGTGTAGAATACGAGAAAGCCAACACACTCACATTCGTCGTTTTCGCAGAGACGCCACTGTTTGTGGTACTCGACTCGTTCTGGGCACTACTAGACTTTGAATAAATATGCCACGAATCACCATTGCCACCAATGAAGAGTGCCATCAAAAAGAGGGAAGAAAATGAAAGCGCGAGGCCAACGATAGTGGGAATTGCGAGTAACCATCACACTCGCACACGGCAGGAGAAAAGGGGGGAAATGAAGAAAAAGCAAAGAACTCTGACCTGAAGGGAATCACGTCGATTCAAGGAGACGCTCGTCACAAAGCGGAAATGTTGGCCGTGAATACCCATGTGGTGACGCAGACAAAACTTAGTACCAGGTGGGAGTAGAGGTAATTTTTAAGGAACCAAGGGCGAGGCGCGTGACGATGAAGTGATGACTGAAGACCGTGAGGTAGAAGAACGAAAACGAAGGTGGTGGCAATCGACATTACCATAATCCCCTTACGGATGCCAGAGTGATCTCGCCCAGTTACAAACTCCCGCCCACGTCATCACATGCATCACATAATGTCTGCTGTTTCAAGTGGCCCGCGACTCCCGCAACTCCCACTCTATTGACCAACATCATTTTCGGCGAGGAGAATTTTCATCGAGTCACAGGCACGACTTAGGTTAGGCCGGCAAGGAGGATTCCCCTTCCCTCCTACGGATAAACGCTTATGAGCAGAGTCTGATAGAAATATCCAAAAGCTTACCGAGGGGCCTCACTGGCAACTCCCAACTCTCCCAGGTACTCCCCGGAGCTTCGTCGGGACGTGCAAAAGAGAGAGCAGATCATCAAACTCCCAGTGATCCGAATGCTCGACTGACCGTATCAGAAATGCGAGTACCTATCAGGCTCCCCAGGTAACTTCGTGCTGGCGCAGTCTCTGGAGTCATTTGGCTACAGTCTCCCCTCGCAGACGATGGTTGGCAGACTATCCCACATGCCACAGGCTGCTAAAGACATCATATACTGCAAAGAGAGGGCATTCCTAATGATGACGTTGAACGTGCGGCAAACCTGAAGTGCTTGATATGAGCAAACGAGTCGAGGGGACAACCGCCACTGGTTATTTACCCTCTGGCAGGCCAAGAGCATCTTGTGATCCCCTTTAGTCATGTCATCGATTACGAGGTCTTCAGTGAGTGATAGAATGGTCGACATAGTGATGTTTGGGAGAAGTTTAAAACGAGAATGACAATGACAAGGACGTGAACACGATGTGGTTGCGAGGTTGGCGGCCAGTGCCGGTGTCTGGATCTGGATACATCGGCCCGGGAGTCCGTCACTTAGCGACGCTACCTCCACGTTCAGACAGTTCGCTGTGGAAATCAATCAAATTGATCTATATTTGAGCCATCATCGTACATCAAACTATTGAGAGGGGGTGCAGACTGTCCGATCGTCTCGGCTCAGTCGGGCAGGTGGAAATCACTGGGAGGGGTGGATAAATACAGGTACACTACTAGCAAAAAGAGAAGTGGTGATAATTGACGAGGACTCATGAAGGTTAACTCCTGAGATGGACAGTGACGGGGTGATTGGAACGCTGGCGCGAGGAAATGAAAGGCCGTATAGCTTGTTGCGTGGATGCAGAGCTGGATGGAAGGTAGAGATGGTACAGAATAGGCAACGCGTCCATGAGCCTTTCCCCAGTGAGCTCTTGCAGCGCAGATGTAATAATCTCACCCAGTTTAGGCGGTATACGCATGTGCTGCAAAGCCGGAAATGCATGGAAGATCTCCAGCCATTGGGGGTTATCCACATAGTCTTCCCAATCTGAAAACACTACATTCTTTTCAAGACCCCCTGTATGGATGAGAAGCCGTTCTACATTGGAAAATCTTGCCGCATATTTGAGCTAGAAGTGCAACTTGCCAATCCAGCGCATGGCACGATATCCTGATAGATAGAGCGTCCTTGGTAACCAAAAACGACCAAAGTAGATCATGACGTTGTTATCAATAAAGCGCAGGTTCGTTTCCTTGAAGGGCCCGAGGATCTGCGTGCGACCGATAAACTGGACGAAATGTGGAATGTCAAAATCAAGCCGAGTTGTGTAGACGTAAATAATAGCAGGATTGTCGATCCGAGCCACAAGACCTTCAAAGTACTCCCTAGCGCCTTCGAACACCAAACGAGTGAGAGCGGGGAGGACAACGCGTATGAATGAAGGAGGTCCATTTGCTGGATCAGGACGAGAAGCTGGGGATTCGAATTCAATGTGAACGACTTTAAGTCGACGCGGATAGGGCTGTTCGGGTGAAAAGTAACAGGTACTGGGTATCCTCTCGAGGGGCGAACCGTGACAAGATCATGGAAAGATCCACCCAAAAAGGTATCGGGAAGCACCGGTACCGACCTCCAAATATTAATCAAATAAAGGCGAAGATGTGTCAAAACTGGATACGGCTTCTTTAGCACTTCGGACTCGGAGAGTCGCTCTAACAAAGTTCTTGGTATTGAAAAAAAGATCGATTTCGGAGTGCGGCAATAAAGTTGGCTTCACTCTGAGGGGGTAGTAGAAAACCTGTTTCCCGTATGAAGATAGGAAAGGAGCGTGGCCAGATATATAGCTTCTTCTTCATGATGTATCTCCACATTCGCCATATGTGCACCAGTGCATGCCACCATCGAGGGGACTCGGACGAAGCCATTTGACAAAAGTCGAAGAGGACATTGTCAGTGAGGCCCAATGGTCACGCGTGCGGTGGGAATGAAATCGGGCCTACTCGATCCAAGTGAGTGGTTGTTTCAGCGGCGGCCTATGGTCATGAAGCGTACCCGGTCGTCTTTGATTCCCTTCCGATGACCCATAATGTCCTGTCCGTTCCCTCGTAACTCTTGTTCGTTGAGAAGTTGGATAGTTAATGAGCTGTCGAGTGTGGGCCGACTACTAATAGTTGAAAATTCAACTTGGCAAACACGGAGTTAGCTTAGACTGCTATTGCAGAGAGAAATTAGGAGCGGAAGTACCTGCGAGAGAGGACTATTCGATAGGTAGAGATATTGATAATTCAGCTGAGGAAAACCCCGAGGCGAAAGGCTATCGAAGTGCGGGTGAGCGCTGAGCGCTGAGCACGTGTTTGTCGTCCTCACATCTCGCGTTGCTGAACCCCCACGGAGGGACCAGTGACATGCGTGAACTTCGTTCTTGGAAGAGATTAACATCGCAGATCACATGATTGAAATCTGGCTAATCCGGCCCGCATCATCGGGTTACGTAATTAGGCCAAGTAATCCGAGTATGGTTCAGTGACCCTTTGACGCAAATGGATCGTTGTTCCGACAGAAAAAATGTTGTTGCACTTCAACAGACCACGTCATTGTTACAACAAGGGCCAGGTAAGGCTCATCTGGGACAACTATAACTATTGCTGAGTTGTGTTGTATTGTGCAGGCCAGGGTCAGGGGTTCCAACAAGTAACAATCGGATCTCTCCCTGACGATGTCCTCCTCGTGGTATTTGAGTTTTATCAAGTTGTCCCCAACAAAGACAAAATGTTTCCATGTCATTGGCAGAAGTTGGTGCATGTATGCCAACGATGGCGATACACCATTCTTGAATCACCAATTCGCCTCAATCTGCGGCTTTATTGCACGGTAAATTCACCTGTGAGGACGTCGTTAGAAGTCTGGCCACCATTTCCTCTCGCTGTCCTATTCGGCGGCTGGGACAGCGACTGGAAGGGTAATACTGTTGCTGCATTGGAACAACGTGATCGCGTACACCAGATTTATATGACCATTCCGGAAGATCTACGAATTGCCACGGTGATACAGAAGCCGTTTCCAGCATTGAAATCCCTTACTTTAAAGTCATCTAGTAGGCCTCTTCCCGATACATTCTTGAATGGATCTGCCCCGTCTCTGCAAGATCTCGTTCTCATGAATATCACATTTCCGTCATTGCCACGATTCCTTTCTTCTACACGCGACCTCAGATCTCTTCATCTTTTCGATATACCTTTTCTTGGGTACATTCCACCTGAGGAAATGGCTACATCCCTGTCTGCGCTGCCAAAGCTCGAATCCCTTATCATCGATTTCGAGCCAACCAATTTCCTTCAAGACAAAGAAATAGTGAACCGAGATCTACTTTCACCACCGCCGCCCCGTTTTGTTCTCCCCGCTCTCACTCGATTTGAATTTGAAGGTATGAGCGAATACCTAGAACTCCTCGCGGCCAGAATCGATGCCCCTCTACTCGATGACTTTCAGATAACCTTCTTCCATTGGGCTAAATTTCGCCTTTACACCTATTTTCTCTCTGATATCCCCGAAACCATCCGGCTCATCGGCCTTCTGGACTCGTCCAGGCCATCCAGTTTAACCCTGGAATTCGATCTGCGTTATAGGGCCTCTATCTCTTTCCCCTCAAATATGACTTGTCATTCCTCGATTTCTCCCTCATTATGTATCAAATGCAATAGGCCGGATTGGCAAATCATTTCCGTAACACGGATATGCAGTCAGATTCTGCCCTTCTGCTCTCGCATCAAGTCACTCAACATCAAGTGCGACCGGCCGCGTTGGATCCAAAAAGACGAACCCGAAATAGATCCCATGCTGTGGTCCCAACTTTTTCATATATTTCCCTCTGTCCAGCGTCTCGAAATACCTGCCATGCTAGAGTCATCCATCGCACTTGCGTTACAAAGTCTCACGGGAGAATCAGTTGCAGAAGTACTCCCCTTGCTACACAACCTTTTCATAGTTGGGAATGAAACCGGGCAAGAAGGTATTGCACTGGCAGCTGGGCTATGGGAACAACCACTACGAATGACTTTGCGTCGCTTATTCGTATCACGGCTGAGTCATTAAATATATTTCATATTCGTAGCTACGGTATGTCCTTCAGCAATAAAAAGGAGAGCATGCGCATACGCCATGTTTGCCTGATCCCATTCTCTGAGGCTGCCTCAACACGCGGTGACGTACTGCGTCCTTCGGGAGGGGGAAACGGGGGTGAAATGGTCGAGTTTATGGCAGCGGGGGCACTGCCTGGGGGGTGGGCTAACCACTTCTTGAACGAGATCGCGATAGCCTTCCCAAACGTGGCGAGATGCGTGCGTGCAATTGTGTGTGATCTCGTCTAAAAAAGGCAAAGGATATGCTAGAATGTGAGGATGTAATGAGTTCAACGGAGCGGATCCGCCTCGAGGGCAAGATGACCGGGAGGTCGGAATAGATGTATGATTGTCGACCGCTTGAGAGCTAGGGACTCGGATATTAAAATAAAAAAATTGCACTGTTACAGTACAGCGCAACATGCTACATAAGACAACGCGCTAGTTTCCTGCTGTATGTAGTATGTACTGGCCGGGGTGACCTGAGAAATAGAGTGTTTTAGCGTGGAAAGGCGTGCTAGGCTAGTCTCGTTACGATAACTCCGACCCGACAGCCCAAAGCCATGTCCCAGGTGAACTTCACTGAAATTTCCGGTGGAGCTCAGACCTCAAACGTTCAATTCCGAATCGGACATATTTTGCAAAATGTTGCATTCATGTGATACTTGAATCAAGAAGCCCTAAATCTGTATCGACTTGTCTCATCAGAAGGCGATTCTCTTGTGTGACTCCCCAAAACTTCCTCGGCCCACTCAGCTGGTATGGCAAGTCCACCTACCTTCCCACCGTAGATGCGATGTTCCTGGACCAGCCCAAGGCATACTATAGTAGACTGCACGAGTTGGCAGACCAAGCATGGGAGTGTCTCGTAAGTGGGCCACTCGCCGCTGCCTTCCACCTCCGCCCCATGTTGCCACCTAGAGTGAGTCAATCTCTGTGTTACGGACATACAGTCACAAATCGTCACACGGAGCTAATTCCTTTTCTCCGGGGAGGTACATGAACTGAATCATCACGCGGCCTCACCCTCGTGCGGACGTGCTTAGATCCAGAGGACTCCAGGCTGGGTAACATGAGCATAGAAGCCGCTGTAGGGAGAGTAGTGCTGGAAAGAGGGAGACGCACTGACAAACGTCTTAACACATGTCTCGAGGATCATGCCCAAGTTATACCCGGGAAAAGGGTTGTGTCAGTGTCAGAGTGATGAACACTAGAACCGGGTATTAAACTCTGATGTACGATGCATCAGTTGATATAGATAACCAACTGGGGTGAAAAAAAAGCGTGGGATATATATAGTTGCTCACGTGAGTGTTGTCCCAGGCGTGCTTGCGCATGACGCGTGTACGATCAACTCGAACAAGAAGCTGAGTACAGAAGGTTCTTGAGAGCGATAGTATGTCTTCACTTGAGATTGCATGACGAGTGAACAGGCAATTCAGAACATAGAAGCAAAAAAAAAGAGCGGACCTGGGTTTTAGCATCGACCGAAGCAAAGGTTCTGGGGAGGCTTGTCGAAGCGGAGAAGCCAGAGGCAGTCGCGTCGCGAGGGACCGGGGGTGAAGTATGAAGGAACAGAAAAGAAGGACCGTCGGGGCACGGGGAACACATAGCATCCGGGGTACGTTAGGATTCCGGAATCGATCGAGAAATGGTCGCTGCCTCGTTGTTGGGAACACAGCAACGAGGCCATGGCGTGGACGGAGTGGACAACGCAGAGAGCTGGGGCGATTTTGTGGACTCACGATGTGCGATGAGCCTGCATCGAGGCCTTCCGACGCGGATGGGGGAGCCAGGGGTTCGACTGGCAGTTCTGGAAGGATTAAAAGTATGTCATCACTGGTCACGGTATTCGAGCACCTTCATACGGTGGCCGTACTAAGCGATTAGATGATCGTTCACCCAAGGGACCAGATTCCAGTGTCAAAACGGGGGTGAAATGGAACAGCGGGGGTGATGAGTGCCCGAAGGGCCGCAGCCCGGCGCCTGGTTCCCATATACGGTATGCCAATCTCGTGACTCCCGCGCAGCGCAACTGAGCCCTGCAGTCTCCAAGAGCATAGCCTCGTAAGTTATATACCCTACCGCCAACTGTTCCTCAGTTTTCCTAAGTAAGTTATGTCCATGTCCTTCAATTACTTCTATTTTGACTTGGTATTTACTCATCTCAAACCCAACGCACTCGTCTCCTCAGCATGCCTCTATTCTCTCAACAAATAGATACTGCTACTAGTATCTCCACCTCTCAGGCTACTAGTAACACTTCTTCGAAGTCCATAGATGGCCGTACGAGCTGCAAGATGAGAAAGCATATCATCGCACGTCACCGGAAGGAATTCTTTAATGAACGACAAAGGATAGGTACGTCGCGGTTCCATTATATTTTGGACCCGCCGTCGGAACAATTAATGACATGGGATGGGGTAGACCTGCCAGTGATTTCTTTCCCACGCGTAACCATTAGATCCCTCCCCGAAGATGTTCTCCTGGACATCTTCGACTTCTTCTGTCAAACGAATCGATTCATGTTGCCTCAACCTCAGAACTGGATCGTGCTGGTACACGTATGCCGGAGATGGCGATCCGTCGTGTATGCATCGCCCCACCGTCTTGATTTGCAACTTTTCTGCTTCAGTACAACACCCGTGAGGAAGACGTTGGATGTCTGGCCGCGCTTTCCTATCGTCGTATCCAACTTGGACCTTCAAACGCGGTCTCGAAGCAATGATTTAGATAACATCTTTGCCGCTCTCGAGCATCGTGATCGCGTGTGCCAGATAACTATCGCCCTACGTCAAATGATATGTTAGAACGACTCTTCACCGTGATGCAGGAGCCCTTTCCAGCGCTGACACATTGGGTTTTCTCCCTTTGGTCTGTTGTTTGGAGGGAGCCGCTTCCCGATACCTTTATGGGGGGATCCGTTCCACATGTCAAGTGGGTCTCTTTGATTGGCGTCCCATTTCCAGGATTGCCAAAACTTCTTCTATCTTCCCATAACCTCGTCAACCTCCAACTCTTGTGTATACCAGATACTGGGTATATTTCGCCTGAAGCGATGGTCCGATGCCTATCCACATTGACCAATCTGAAAAGCTTTGAGATTGGATTCAAATCCCCAGCTTCTTACCCCGATCCTAGAAATCACCATCCACCTCCATTGACCCACGTAATCCTCCCCGCTCTCACCAAATTGGCATTCCGGGGCGTGAGCGAGTACCTTGAAGACTTCGCAGCCCGGGTCGATACACCACTACTTCAAGTTGACCAGCTGGATATACGGTTCTTCAACCAGCTTGTCTTTGAGATGCCACATTTTTCCTACTTTATTGGTCGCATATTAAAGCCCAAGATACCACTCCTAGCGACAATATCCATTCGACCTAACGATGCGGCCTCAATTGCCCTTGGAGTGGCAGGGGATGACCACGAACTCCGAGTCAACAGATCTTCCATTGGAGTGCTTTCCAGAGACTTAGATTGGCAGATCTCATCTCTTTCCCAGATATGTGACCACTTTTCGACTTTGCTTGACAAAGTGGAACAGCTCGACATTCGTCCATCGGATCCTGTTCTGCGGCAAACCAAGCGACTCGAATGCGACATGGACTCCGCGCAATGGCTTGAAATTTTGCAACTATTCCCAGCCGTCAGGACTCTGCGTATTTCCAATGATCTGGTGCCGCTGATAGTCCCTGCGCTGAACGAGCTTTCTGGGGACATGATCGTCGGGGTACTGCCCTCTCTTCATGATCTTTTCATAGGAGCTTTTTCCTCGCTGGAACCCTTATCCTCGCCGTGGGCTATAGAAAAAGAACAATTTATTACCGCACGCCAGCTCGCCAATCGCCCTGTCACAGTCCACACCTGGATGATACCATTACTTCCCCCAATTATATCCCTTGACATGTGAATCACCATTGAGTGGTCTCTTCTCTTTGATACATAATGTTTGACATGTGTCTAGTACCTCGTCATTCGATGCCTGAAATCGCTGTAGTCTCTTTAGTACATCATGAACTCCCTTGCGCGATATCT